>JAKOGH010000240.1:0-71091 GCA_024811115.1 Terana coerulea
GCGGTGGTAGTCCATTCCCAGCCATATCTATGACATTGGCCCTTCGGGACCTGCCGTGCAGAGATCGAAAAGTCGATGCACGGTAATGTAATAGAACGTCTGGTCACTTTGAACCGTCCGGGTGTAGATCGCTCGCACGTGACCGCGCCCTCTCACTTACAGTTGCCACTCTCGCTCACTGCCTGGCCCTTAGTGCTCGCTTATATGTAGCGTAGTTTCATTTGGATATTGTTGCATTGAATTATCCACTATATATAGCCAAAGCTTGGTGACTATAAATAGTACAAAGAATCAGACAGAAGCCAATGGCCGAAGCGAGTGAGGTGTATGAGAAAGCAGAATGTGCCACTACTGCGCGGCTGATGAGAATGAGGTGCAAGAACTGCGTGGTATGGCTTCCTAGGATACGCGACAGGTTCATTGCCGACTTGATAGTTGCAGGGTTGGAATCGCGCAAATGAGGCTAGGCAAAAGGGCTCTAGATGCACATAAATCAATAAGCCGGAACATGGGAGCCATACCGTAGAAGAGTCGTTAGTGTCTCTGCCAACCTCTCGTCCCTCATGCCCTATGCTTGCCTTGAACTCGAGATATCTTCGCAATAGCCCGGCCAGTGTAGCTGGCTTGGTAGATTGCCTGCCGCTTTTGAAGAGCTATCCGGACTCAGCGCGCAGGAGATAGGCCGTGTGAGAGATGAAATGAGTCCGGAGGCGGAGAGAGTATGAATCGGCTGTAGGAGGGAGCAAGAGCGGGGCGGTCGTCGTCGACATTGAGACTCGAGAGCAAGCCAGAGCCATCACGTGCGAGCGATCTACACCGGATGATCGAACTCATAGGAGCGCTCCAACGAGCCAGTGAACATCGCTTTTCGATGTCAGACTCACTGGCCGAGGCACTTTGCTTTGGAGTTCAGAGCGGATGGGAACGAGACTACCTGCAGGATGAACTGCGTACGGCTGTTTGCTCGCTTTGTTTGTTCTGTACAAGCTTCCCTTATCAGGTAATTTTGAAGGTCGCATCAGTCAGCGGGCACACTCGGTGCGGCGGTGGACAGCAGGACGTGACAGGCAGGGACCATAGAGTATATGAAGTTTGAATGTGGTTGCCCTGCAGCGTAGCTGTAGTACGCGTTGAAACAGCAAATAGAATTGTATAGGGAACATCGCAGGACGTGCAACACTATAATCACAGTCTTATTTAGATAGCATCACCTTCGACTCACGATTCATCTCCATCGAGCAAGCATTTATCGTTATCAAGGACTGACCGTTAAGACTACTACAACAAGTGTAAATATTTCTCGCTAATGTTTCCAGCCATTAACATTACAAGTCTGCCGCGTTGCGCAGCAGCCGGACGTCGGCGCTTGAGTTTTGCTCGAAATCCGAGTTGTGCATGTAATCATAACGTGATATCGTGTGTATACGTATTATATACACTATGTGTATTCTCTGCAGTCTGAACATCCATAGTCTATGTGTATATGCTACGTAGCAAGGCCAATAGTACACTCATGTGCAGGATACCCTGCCTGTCGCTTGCTGTCAGCGCCGCTACTTAGTGTGCGGGTGACTGATGTGACCTTGAAAATTACCTGATAAGGAGGCGTTGTACAGGACAAACAAAGCGAGCAAAACGACCGTACGCAGTTCATCCTGCAGAGGCACTGTAAGGCAGTTCCTGCCAGACTCAACTTGAAATTGAATGTGTGCGGCCTCCAGGTCGCACAGCTGCTGAGAACTCTAAGGGCCTTACTGTTGTTCCTTGATACGGACACGCTCGTGTCTTGACATGCTATAATTATACGGTTATTCGCGCCGCTAGGGTCACAGCCAGATTGCATATCGTTAGCCGCATCAAAAATCCCCGCTCCCGCTGTGGCGCCCCCGTGAACAGCCAAGCGCCCCTCGGGCGTCCTTGGCCTGCCTGGCCTCGCTAGCTCCTACGCACCGACCAACAAGAAACTGCAAAATGCATGGAGAGGATTATGAACCAAAGCACGCTTAGATGCCGATTCTGGCGACCCAAGTGCGTCCAAGGGCTATTGCTCGTGAGTAGAACTGCTGCCGAGAGCAAGCCGCGGGACGCTAGCCTGGCGCTTGGTGGCTTGGGGAGGGGCGTTAAGCGCGGCTGGCTCCATCCAAGGGAGGCGGATTTTGGATACGGCTAACGATATGCAATGCGCTTAACACAACCAGACCCAATTTGAAGAGGCAAGGTTCATGATTCTGAAGGCAAGATGCCGAGGCACATGACGTGCTTATCTCGAGAATACAGAGTGCCGAGCTTCCTAATGCAACGCTTGAAGGAAGCATCGGTCGGGCGCTCCACCGCTGCGCCTCTACGTGCCATCGAGCTTGACACACATGTGTAAAATATCACACTCTTGTCGACCAGCCTAAAGTTTGAAGAGTACATACAAGCCTTGATATTGCGTGGTAGCATGGCACTTCAGCAAGGGCATCATGCAGTCGCCGCCACTTCGGGTCAGTTGCGTCGTGGGCAGCACTGGCACCATCATTTTAGCATAGTATATAGTACCTTTACACGCAGCATAACACTTAGGTACTTCGCATTCAACGCTCACTACGATCGGTTTGTGCACAGACGAGCCATGCTGTAACATTTGGAGGACTATTGTGACAGATCTACTAAGCCTGCGCGATGATGTGAAGACAACTTGAAGCAGGGGAAAGTAGCGGGAGGAATGCTAGGGGTGCTGATAAGTCGTCTCATAGTGACCTTGAACATATTGGGTGCTTGTCACTACGTTGGCCGGCTAGGGAAGTGGGCAGACAGCGTATGCTGGTTCTCGTCATCGCTAGCATTCCACCCACTGGACTTGTCACTGGCTGATTGAATACTGCATATTAACTACAGACTTGAGCATCGCACTGCCACAGAGAGCATAGTTGGAGAACTTACGTATCGGCGTTATCGCCTGCTGGGTAACGGTGGTGACGGACCACTCTGCGCTTTGGACGAGTCCTCACGAGAACGCAAGGAGGTCGCCATCGGGCTAGTACCCGACATAGAAGCCGCTATCTTCATGCTTGCCTTACCAAGTCGTCAATCGTCTCGGCGTCAATCTTTTTGCAGGCAGTGAGCCGAGGCACGCTAATGCATAAGTTTAGCTATGCCTACCGGCTGCGAGTTGTCTGTGCGGAAGCTCCGGGTCCCCAATGGAGCAGCGCTACTGCTGATCGCGTAGTCGCTATTTTCAAGACGTCGTGGAAAATAATTATGGAAAGAATCTGGAACTTGTGAGGTGCGGGGTTGCTGTCGGGTAGGGTCCTTCAGGAGAATGTAACGGTTCGACCGTTACGGCCATTCTAGCACACACACGGACACTTTAGCACACTCACGGGCACTTTAGATACATACGTGGGCACTCGTATATACTGCGGACACTCACGGTCTGTGCACGGTCAGGCGTTTGGACATTCTGGTTGCTTACGATTTCCTTATCCGGCTCCGTTCCTTCCCCATTCGTCTCGCTCTGTATTTCCAGGGCACTGCGTCCTCCTTTTATCCCTCTCGCGTTCTCGTTTCTCCCTATCGATTCGTCTCATGTACCTGACACTAGCTTACTGGCGTTGTCTTTATAGTCCTCCCGTCCTGTACCCTCGTCGAATCAACGCCAGTGTCTGGCACCCCTCACTCGAATTCCCTTCGCTCTCGTCTGCCGTCTTCGACGTCGCTGTCCTCTCTGGAAGGTTTCGCCCTCGTCCCTCGCGTGCGCCACAGTTTGATTCGACCACCCTTTTCGGACTCGAGAACCTCGCTCACTGTCACACGCTCGGACGTTGCGGGGCCGTAACGTTCGGTCTCTTCGATTTCTCGCGTTTGGGGCAAAGCCCACTACTACTGACATTCCTCTATGTCTTCAGGTGAGGGCAATCCCCTCGGCTCCTCGGCCTGGTCTGGCCTCGGAAGCTCCGGACCCCTCTACCACTCCTTTCCCACGGGTTCCTATGGCGCCGGGCAGCGAAGCCTACGGCGCTGCCCAGCCACAGCGAGGACGGCGTCAAGTCTTCTGCTCACCTGCAGGCCTTGGGGCAGAGGATGTCCTCTTTCGAAGGACTAGTCTCACGACTGTCCTCGATCGAGCAACAGCAGCAGCTTGCCGGCTCCCTTGCCCAAATCACCCTAACTATGGGCGCAGTCGCGCCCGCTCACGCCCAACCTGCACCACCACGCCTCCCGTGCAGGTCGCCGCTGCCGTTCACGGGGTACTCCGGCGAGGAGCCATTTACCTTCGCCAGCGTCGTCGCGAGGTCGAGCCGTGGATCGACGGAGTCACCATGCCGTCCACCTCCAGCGTAACACCCTTGTCGATGACTACGACAAGGCTCTGTACGTGCTGGCTACTGAGCAGGGCTCTCCCAAGTCCTGATGCTACGGTGTTCGCTCTTCGCAGGACCACCTCTCTACCTGACTGCGGCGCTCTTTGACGATTTTCGCTCCGCCCGGCGACTCCGATGTCTGCGTCCACGCCTTTCCCAAGATCAAGGCCTTGAAGCAGACGGGCTCTTGCTCGTCGTACGCTTCAAAGTCTCGTGAACTCCATGAGCACCTCGCCCTCAACGACTTTATGAAGATCAACTACTTACGAGGGCTCAAGGAGGGCGTCAAGACCTCCTACGTCGCCGTCTCCTCTCCTCCCATCACCTTCGGCGGCTACGTCACCCTCTGTGTCCAGGATCGACAACCGGCTTCCAACCGTGAGCTAGAACGTAAGTCGACTCCGAAGGGCTCGACAAACTCATCAAGCCTAGGATCGCACCAACTCTCAGCCACGTCCTCGGGCGTTCGCTGTTCCTGCGGTCCCGGTTGTACCCTCCTACGTCCAAGCGTGGTCCCGATGGAGATTGGCGGCTGTGAAGCGTGGTCGTCACTGCGGATGAGAAGGCCCGTCGCAGCGCGGGCCTTTAACTTCTCTGTGGGCAAGGCAAGCATCGCATTGAGGACTGTCCCAACATGTCCTTGAAGGCGAAGGATGCCTGAGGCCAAGCAGGCCTACCGTGCGCTGCTCCCTCCTCGGGAAAGCGTAACCGGTAGCCTCACCAGGTCCCTGGGCTTCCGGTCAACGATGGGACCCGTTCTTCGCTCGCTGTGAAGCCCACTCGCGTCCGGTCCGCCGACGGACGTTATATCTCCCGTCACGCTCGAACATTTCTGCTCCTTCTTCTTCGCTTCTCGAACCTTTACAAATTCTCCTGATCATTTCTTACGTTTCTGTGGTACTGCGTTTCCCTAACCGAAACCCATTCGCACTTTTGCTCGTTGACTTGGGTGCTTCGGGATCTTGCATCTGGGAGGTTTTCGCCCGTCGTCACTCTCTACCCAACGTCTCAGGACGTTCCGACGCCAGTAACGGCTGTTGATGACCGCCCCCAATTGCTTGGGCTTAGTCGCCCATGGCGTTGTCACTCGGCTAACTGTGAACAAACACTCCGAGATTATCGGTCTAGGAGTTGTGTCTGTTCATCTGCTATTATTCTAGGTCTCGATTGGCTTCGACGCCACAATCCTACAGTCAACTGGGAGACTGTCGACGCCTACCTCTCGTGCTGCACAGCCTCACCCGCTCGACCCCTGTCACCGTCTCGGCCAAAGGTCTCGCGCCTCCTCGAGCTACACCCTGAACTCCGCTACTCTGTCGGCTGGGCTTCGGTCTTGCGGCAACAACCTCGCTACCGAAATCCACCTCCGTCGATCTCCGACACATCATCGCGGTGTTTGGCCAACGCCTCGTCTTCTCCTCCTCGCACTCCATTCCTACGTCTTTCACCGCTTGGACTGGCCGGTCGCTCCTCCTCTTCTCCTCCTTTGGAGCTCGCAGCCGCGGCGTGTCGGTTGTAAACCCACGGCGTTTTTGAAGTATTCCAAGTCTTCACCCGTTGCGTGATTCGTTTTCATCCTGTAGGATCTCAGTCCTACAACCTCGCTACATGTCGTCTGCCTTGGACATAGACATTGACCTTGAGCCTTTGCCGGCCAAGAACATGGATGCAGACGACTATGCGTCGCACATACCTTCAAAATACATGCCTTGGGCCTCTGTATTCTCACCCGTCGATGTCGACCAACTCGCCGCACCGGCCATATGACATGTCAGATTGAGCTCGAAGAAGGTACGTCCGCCTTTCGGTTCTATGTACCGATTGTCTCCTGCCGAGCGTTCTGCTCTAACAGAGTACATCGGAGTCGAGACAGCAAGAAGGAGTTTCATTCGTCGTTCAACTTCTTCGGCGGCCTCGCCCATCCTCTTTGTTCGCAAAGACTGGAGACTTACGTCTCTGCGTCGATTATCGTGGGCTCAATGCCATCACGAAGAAAAACCGGTACCCACTCCCACTCATTGATGATCTCCTTGACCGGCGTCAGGGGCTGTTCTCACTTCTCGGTCATTGACCTGAAGAATGCCTTTAACCTCGTGCGTGTCAAGGATGGAGACGGAAGGAAGACCTTCACGCGCATGGGCCTCTGAGTACCTGGTTATGCCCTTTGGTCTTACTAATGCCCCTGCTACCTTTCAGGCTCTCATCCAGGATACCCTCCGTGACTACCTCTGACGTTTTCTGCGTCGTCTACCTCGATGACATCCTCATCTTCTCCCGCTCCCAAGCTGAGCACGGCCGTACGTTCAACGTGTGCTGGACCGCCTCAGGGACGCGCACTTGTAAGCTAACGCGGAAAAGTGTGAGTTCGACAAATCTGAGGTAACGTACCTTGGCTATCTTCTCAGTGCCGATGGGATCCGTATGGATCCTAAGAAGCTTCGACACTGTCGCTTCATGGCCAGAGCCTTCATCCGTCAAGGACATTCAATCCTTTCTTGGTTTTACCAATTTCTACCGTCGCTTTGTCGACAACTATGCGCGCATTGTAGTCCCACTCAATGCACTCGCGGCGCGGGACACGCCGTTCATCTTTTCGAGCGGCGTGTCGAGATGCCTTCAAATCGTTGAAGAAGGCTCTCTTGTCTTACCCTGTTCTTCATCATTTTAATCCTTCTCGTCCGTGCACCCTCGCTACTGATGCTTCAGACTTTGCGATTTCAGGTGTGATGCAGCAGCCTGACGATGACGGTCTTTTGCACCAGTCGGCTACTACTCTCGCGAAGCTCACACTGCCGAGATCAACTACGAGGTGCACGACAAAGAGCTCCTCGCTGTCGTTGACTCCTTTCGGCGACATGCAGCGCGTGGCTCCATGGCTCGTCGCCCGTCTCGGTCATCTCAGACCACAAAACCTTGAGTATTTCATGTCTTCTCGTGTTCTTAATCGTCGCCAGGCCCGCTGGTCGATGTTTCTTTCTGAATTTAACTTTCGTCTTGTCTGAGGCCCGGCCATAAAAACGTTGCTGACTCTCCTTCCCGACGGCCCGACTTCGGCGCTTCTAAAAAGGGGATGACGTCCTAGCAGAGCAACGCCAGACTCTCTTAGCTGAACATACTGAACTACTTTTTCCTTCTTTAGACTCTCCGCCCTTACCCTCCTCTGTCGCCACCGTCCCAATTGCTATTTCTGCCCTCACTACGCTCGCGATAGACAACTCCATCCTCCTTGAGCTTCAAGCTGCGACGATGTCGAGTGTGCGCTCTGGCACATGGCAACGCGGACTTCACTGCCCAAGACGGCATGGTCTTTCATAAAGGCCGACTCTTCGTTCGGCTCCCTTGCGTGCTGATATCCTTCACTCTAGGCATGACGCTCTTGTCGCAGGTCACCCTGGACGCAACCGAACCCTTGCGTTCGTCCAGCGTGACTACTCCTGGCCTGGGATGCAGACTTCACGTCCGCCGCTATGTCCAAGCGTCGCGACGTTTGTGCCCGCATCAAAACGCCTCACCATAAGCCGTATGGTCTTCTCCAGGCCTTTGGAGTTGTCTACACGCCCTTGGAAAGCGATCACAATGGACTTCATTGTGAAGCTTCCGCCTCGCACGGCTACGACTCTATTTGGGTTGTCTGTGATCGTATGACTCGCGCAGCGCATTTCGTGCCTTGCAAAGAGTCTATGACCGCCGTTGAGCTGGCATGGCTCTTTCTTGATCGTATCTTCCGTTACCACGGTCTCCCTTGAATCCATCATCTCCGACCGTGGTTCTTTATTCGTCTCACACTTCTGGAAACAACTCACCACTCTTCTTCAAGTAGATCATCGCACATCGACCGCATACCACCCTTAGACGGATGGACTGACCGAGCGTACCAACCAGACGCTTGAGACGTACCTCGCACGTACTGCTCTTACCAAGCGGGACAATTGGGTCGACTACCTGCCAGTAGCAGAGTTCGCGTTTAATAACGCCCGAAAACGCGTCCACCAAGCAGACTCCCTTCTTTGCCAACTTTGCCTACCACCCTACCTTCGAGCCGCAGATCACCGAGCGTTCCACCGTTCCTGCCGCTCACGATCTTGCTCAACGCCTCGACCACATCCACGCCCGAACTCCGAGGCCGAGCTGAAACATGCTCAGGACGTCCAGTCACGCCAACTACAACGGCATGTGCAGGACGCGCCCGGTCTACAAGCCCGACCAGCTCGTTTGGCTACTCCGTCGGAATATCAAGACAACTCGTCCATCTGATAAGCTCGACCACCGTCGTCTTAGCCCCTTCCCTGTCGCTCGACAGATTTCATCACTTGTATACCAACTTCGTCTTCCCTCATACCTTTCTCGCCTTTATCCCGTCTTCCATGTTTCCTTCTCGAACCCTACCATGACCCTTCAGAATTTCACCCACATGCCCCTCCGGAGCGTTTTGACGTACACCCAGACTCTCTATCTCCCGTCGCCACTCGCGAAATCGACACCATCCTCGAGTCTCGCAAGATAGGCCACCGCTATGAGTACTTCGTCCGGCTGGAAGGCGCTTCCGGACGAAGAAAACTCATGGGTGCCTCTGTCTGACGTCCTACGACTGCCAACGAGCTCGTTGAACGCTTTCATCGCCGCCATCCGCGCGCCCGGCCTCATCGTCTCGTCATAGACCAGTCCTTTCCTGCACCCGTTCCGTTAATGCTAATCCTCCTTTGCCTTCTTCTGCTCCTCAGATGCCCTCGTCGCCCGCTGCCTCCCTCGCCGCTGTCCTCGCCCGGGCGTCGCCCGCTGCCTCCTCGCCGCTGTCCTCGCCCGAAGCCTCGCCGCTGCCTCCGTTGTCCCGTTGCCCGCTGCCGTTCTCCTGCTGCCGCTCTCGCGCTCCCTTCGCTCGTCCGAGAACCTCACCTCGTCGTACGTCGCACCCCGGCAGACCACAACGCGCTCCGGTCGTGTGTCTCGCCCAGCCGAAAGGCTTGATCCTCGCATCCCTGGTCGCTGAGCATGTCATTCGCTCGTGGCTTAAAAGGGGATGATGTAACGGTTCGACCGTTACACGGCCATTCTAGCACACACACGGACACTTTAGCACACTCACGGGCACTCTAGATACATACACGGGCACTCGTATATACTCAACGGACACTCCACGGTCTCTGTAGCACGGTCCGGCGTTTCGGACATTCTGGTTGCTTACGATTTCCTTATCCGGCTCCGTTCCTTCCCCATTCGTCTCGGCGCTCTGTATTTCCAACCAGGCACTCGCGTCCTCCTTTTATCCCTCTCGCGTTCTCGTTTCTCCCTATCGATTCGTCTCTATGTACCTGACACTAGCTTACTGGCGTTGTCTTATAGTCTACGGCCTCCCGTCCTGTACCCTCGTCGAATCAACGCCAGTGTCTGGCACCCCTCACTCGGAATTCCCCCGCTCGCTCTCGTCCTCGCCGTCTTCGACGTCCGCCTGTCCTCTGGAAGGTTTCGCCCTCGTCCCTCGGCGTGCCCTTCACAGAGAAGTATGCATACCTCTCTTCCCTGCTCTCTCAGGATGGCAGGCTTCAATCCTCGTAGACTGATTGGCAAAGGCCATGAAGCTCCCTGACAGCGTGCGCTTCATGCCTGTATTCGAGCGAAGACGGGCCTTGGTAATATTCTAATGGGCGTCGAAATCGCCACCCTCGTCGGCGTACGCATCATAAGACCCCCCTGACGTCGTGCAACAACTCCCAGCTTTCTTAGCAAGAGCATCAGTACACATAACCAGAAAAACGGCGTATATCTAAGCACCACAACGTGAGGCTTTGGCAGCCAGACGAGGCATAGAAGAAAGCATCTGGGAAAGCTCTATAGCCACAGACGAATTCATCCTCGTGTAGTAGAAAGCGGCTTTCCTGTTCGCAGCGTTCAGTCGTTAACGTCTTTCATATAGGAGGTCACTGTTGCTCACGCTGAGATCCCTCGTACGTAGTGCGCGCGCCACTGTACACGTCACACGAACTTGAAGAAAACGCAATTCGGAGATGTGATTCCCGGGAATCTAGGCTCTCATATGTCCAGCCCTGGAACTCATCTTTCTAATACCTTCGAGAGGATACCACGGAGATACACGCAAGGCCTCGAGACTAAGCTTGTAGGCCTTGAGGCGACCCATGGGGAGCAAACTAATATGGAGGAAAACGAAGGAGTAGTAAATGACAGAGTTTGCTGGGCGCTGATTGGCGGGTAGGCAAAGCCTATTGCGGCAAGCGCTCAGTTGAGTGGGGAAGCGCTTTGGAAGCGCTGCGTGTTGCCACTTCAAGCGCAGACTCGGAAGCACATGAAAACCTATCCTGCCTCTACTTACTGTCACTATGCGCCGACAAACGATGCCCACGCTCTGCAGCTTCTTTTCTGACACTCTGAAGCGGCTTGAGCATGTCTCTCTCAAGGGCACGTTGCCGCAGTTTGCGCGCGCAGTGGTGTCGACCTGACCCAATGGGACGCGTTCAGCTTTGGCGACCTCTTTATGTCGATGGGACATATCTTCGGTCTGAAGCGAGAGGAAGTCGTTGGCCTGCTCGTGCGGTCGGACGAGTGAGTACCACATTACCGTAGGATTCCGTACCGAAATGCTCACGTCGTGTGCGCTCTTTTCAGTGCTACCACCAACAAGCCCTGCCACAAGATGATTCTGGTGAACGCCGTGCCATCCCTTGAAGCGAAAACTTCTTTGAAGAGATAATGGGCCGTGCCCGTCGCGGTGACCTATGAACTTCAAGCTATGCGAACGCCTACGGTACGTTCATTCAGTCACAGTGGCGACTAGCTCTAAATCTCATAACACCACATAGTATTGCACATCCTGAAGGACAACCAAAAGTCTACGAACACATGCTAATCCATGACACACTCATACTCTTCCCAAGCCGACCCTTCCTCTGGCATTTACATGAACTTGATGAACCGTTCCGCCTGCGACCGAACCCGCCATTCGTAGCCATACTCTGACGTCGTCCTCAGGTCGTCGATAAGGTTCTCGATCTGGATGAAGCTTGGATACCAGTCCTTCAGCTCCATCTCGAACACGCCGTTCTCAAGAAGTAGCTCGTCCCAGTCCGGTATGTGTACCCCATCAAACCGCCTTCCACGCATGGCCCGCACGGCCTCCCACCACTCCGGCCAGTACCCTGCGCATTCCCAGCGCTCGATTCCCAGGACATTCCCGCCAGCATCGCACACAACGCTTTTTGGCGTCAGGCGGCCATGGGCGAACTTCATCTTCCACTCGGTCCTGCCCTCTGGCATCTCGAACGCCTTCCTAATATGCCGGTACATCCCATCTGGGACGCAGTGCTGAGCGACGACCAACACCTTCTTTGTCGGGTCCCCTTGTACGTCTCGATGTCCACAACGTGGTGATGGCGGTAGTATTCGACCAGTGAACTAGGCTCATGCTCGTTTTCTGTGGCAAACCGATACGACAGCGGCATCCGCCTGAGCAGCGCCGTCGTGTCCAGCGCGCTCATCTTCTCCTCGAACTCCGCGCCGCGCGCGTCCGGCACCGCCGCAAGCGTCGTCACAATCTCCTTCAACTGCCGCATGAGCCGCGTCCGGAAGAACGGCGTCATTGCGCCCCAGAGCTTCTGTGCGGTCCCGACTGGCGAGTGGTCGCGCGTGACGTGGCGGAAGGCCTGGTGGTAGACGAGGTACCGCGGGTCGCCGAAGTTGAGGCCGCATTGTTGCCCGAGGCCATCCGTGGGCGCGCGGGGGATCGGCAGCGTGCACAAGATGCGCGGCGCGGGCACCTTCAGCGTGTGCGCCAGCCGCAATACCTGCACCTGCACCGCCGGCATCTTCTCCTCCTTGCAGCCCGCGTACTCCTGGATCACCGCCACCGGCGCCAGTCAAAGTTCTCGGACTCCAGGCTCGGCGCGTGCTCCTCAACCAACGCGCACATTTTCTCGACGTGTATGGCGTGCTGTCGATCAAGCACTGGCAAGACCTGGCATGTCTTCGATGGCTGGGTGCGGCGGTTTGGCTTCATTGCTGCGAAGAGACTGGGGAGCGCTCGCTTGAGAGTATTCAAAGGCGCTGTGAATGTCGATTCGGGCTGCTTGGATGGATCCATCATGTGGCGAGTGAAAGTGTTGGGAGTATTCTGACAAGGTAGACGTTAGACCTCGATCTTATGTACGTCCAGACGTGGGCGCCTACGGTTACCTGGTCTGTTGTCTCTTTGTGGCGACCATGTGTGCTTGTGAGTACTTTATTGTACCATCCATGGCTGTGCTCAACAGACCTTGTACTAGTTCATACACCGCCTTTTGTTCAGAGGTTGGCGAAATACGTCTGTAGCAGAGCTCGTAATGTGCGGTGTCGGGTGTGGCCCTTGAAAAATAATACAACAGCCAAAATAAAAGGCCGTGGCGACTTTCCTAGAGGCGTCATTTGCTTGGTCCTGGCCACGTTGCTTCAAACTATCGTTCGTAGCGAGAATGTGGCGTCCTCCGTCGGCCAAGCTCCAGCCGTAGGAAATATTTGTGAGTTAGCATAGTCGTTCAGACTTCTGTATGACGTGACGTAGAAGCGCCGGTTTTGAAATCGAAGTGTTCCTTGACAGACGTAAAGCAAGGAGGCCAAAATCAATAAATCGAAGTCTACTGATAGTCGAAGCTTCTTTGGCAGCATGGACCACACGTGTAAAGGACGTTGAGGGAAAGTTCGTGGCTTGTCATGTGACGCTATGAGATCGATACTGCAGGCAGCAGTCGTCTTGCTGCACCCCTTCAGTCCCCCAGCACACCCGATGAGAGAGTAGGCAGGTATGTTTCCATCTATCCTGAATTCTTGCCCGTTTTCTCACCATCCTTTCGTACCAGGGCTCAGGATGCAAACCTCCACGGTTGAGATGGTTCGCATGTGGGACATCCGGAGGTCTGATTGTACGTTTCCCTCTGTGCTCGAGCCAAATCTGCTAGACTGAGCTCAATACCAACATCGGACACTGGTGCGAGCCGGCCTGAAGTGCCAGTGCCGGCAGTGATAATTGCAACGATGCATAACCCGCACCCACTGTGCATACAGGTGACGATCTTACCGGCAAGAATCGATGGTGTACTGATTATATTCCCAGTGTTCGACTACGCTGAATTCGCAGGCTATGGAAAACCGGTCTACATGTGGACTCAGAGTGTTCTGCTCTCTCCGGATGTGGAAGATATACCTCTCGCTGATCTTGTACGTTGCGCTCTACGTAACTTATGTTTGAGAACTATTTCTAAGCGCCTCTTACTGGACTCGGAAAGAGCAGTCGAAAGCAGAGGTTGAAATCGTAACAGAGTTGCCCTCACCCAGATGGACACAAGCCGATGCCATACTCTGGGATGCTTTACCTTTCGTACGTTGCGCTCTATGTAAATTACGTTTGGGACTCATTTCTGAGTGTTTCTTAGTGGGAAGATCACTCGGTTAAATCCCTGCTAAGATCGGCGCCCACACCCAGGTGGCCACAAGGCGATACCATACCCTGGAATGCTTTGCCTTTCGCTCATAAGTATCATTGACTTTTAAGCATCTCTCGCTGAGTGTAGTACAGCACCGTCGGCCTTTGTGGAATATCGCCGAAACTGTCGCCTTGAGGACATCAAAGTGGTCAATCCACATTCGAAGCTGATCGCGGTGAGAGTTCTCGCGTCAGAACTCACCATCCCCTGGCAGTTCAGGTTTGAAAGCGTGAGCGGAGAATGTAATGGCAGAGTTGAAGCGGGACAGACTCTAGAAATCAGTGGTGCGTTGCACCACAATCTTCCATACTCATCTACGTTAATGTAGTATTCGCAAAGTCTGTCCGAGGAATTTTGACATCTTACAAGCAGAGTGGAACGACAGCATTGTCATACTTTATACCATCGTTACTGCAGAAGACAAGGGAATTCTATTGGCCGACATAGTACGTTGCTTACATCTATTGGCTAGCACCGCTAATCCATGCCATGACTCTAGTGGAGGAATAGGCCAGATGACTCAGTTTATATAAAGCAGATACCCTTCACGCATTTGATACACAAAGCTGATCATACCTGCGTTCAGGATAGCCTTCACTTCCAGCGCCTCAGTGATATAGATGGGTTAGCAACCATGATAGCTATACAAAGTGCGGACCCTCCAAATATAGCCACGTTGACTGGATCCTTGGATTTCATTGGTATGTTCCATTCATTGTTCCTAGTAGCAGGTGTTTGTGAGGGCATTGCTAGCTCCGTCAGTATCCCCGATGAGTAGCCAACGCAAGGCTATCACCATATCAGCCAAGCCGTTTTTACCGCCTGTCGCGTTCATTGTTGCGACAACAGCTCCCGAGGTGCGGTCCCAATGTACCCATAGCGCTTGCTTGACTTACTGATAGCGGTTTGTCGAACTGTAAGCTATTAACCGTCAAACCATCGGCTGGTAGAATAGAGCCGGGCAAGTCTTTGCCTGTTCACATCGGTGAGTGACTCGTCTATCAATCTAGGAGGACGTTATATTATGATAATAGCATATAGCAACTATACCCGGCAAACCTGACAATGCCGCCGACTCTCAAAATTGCGAACATGCAGTGCTCTTCTTGCTCACTATCATTGTAGCCGAAGACAAGAACAAATCGATGGAGGATATTGTATGTCATTCTTGGCAAGATGTGTCATTTGCTGAGGTCCGAAGACTTGATTTTCTCGAAAGAATGTGCGTGTAATACACCATCTATTGCTTACATGGTCAATAAGATCCCGCCGCTTTTTCGCAGTCGCTTGCACATACAGCCTCCGTGGCTCAAGCAGTCCAGGGTTCGTGGCACATCCCTTAGTTGCACCAATGGAGATGTGTTTGCCAGGCTTCCTGGATTTTTCATGTAAGATTCTCGTACTACACGCTATCTCATTGATCTGACATTATTCTTAAGCTACGATCGCAACTTCCTCAGGTTACATGCAGAAGCTCTTAAAAGTATCAGCCGCACCAGAGCTGCTGGCTGTCGCCTCCAAGATCATTGCAGCCCCTGCTCAGGTAGGTGGATGGTTTCGAAATCACTTAAGGCTCAAATGTGAACATACGAAGTGTTACCCATGGTTTGCTGCAGGGCCCACTGAGGGAAGAATTTTACCAGGTCGTTCTGTTACTATCCGAGGTACCTGCCTTACGCACTCTTTTGCATGTCAAGTCCGTTCCTAATTACCTTTCGCAGTCCTCTTACATGAACGCCACAACCGTGATGTCGGGAAGGAAAAGGGTTGTGCAGACCAGCTTCACAAGTTCGAGATTTTATCCACTTTTGTTATGCCAGAAGAGGAGCACGTTTCGTCAGCAGCCATAGTAAGCTGCTCGCGCAATCACGCCACTGCTTCCTCTCATTGCGCGCGCTACAGTGGGATATGCGGTTGGAAACTGTCATTCAGAGGCAGACAGTGCACTTGAGGCTTGTTTCACCCTGGACCATTGCTAGTGGTAATGCGGAGCGCTCATACGCCCGGCAACCCCTTCGTAAGTCCTTCCACGCTTGAATGGGACTACACAGCTGAAAGGGCTTAACAGCACCAAATTGGCGTGGTATGCCTTGAGGGTATTACGAGGAGGACGCTGGCGTGTGCGGTTACGCTAGAACTGTATGAGTTACTTTTACAATCCCGCTCGCGATGCATTCTGGAGGCATCAGTCTGCGTCGAGTGCTGGCACACAAAGTCGTACACAACGGATTCACTTTCTAAATAGCGTAGTGTGGATAAGAACTCGCAACCGCATCATCGAAATGGAACGTTCTCGATCCAATGACCTAAAATATCTTTCACCAGCGCCGGCTGATCATCCGTCACCTGAAGGCAACATAGGTCAGCACAGCCATTTCAATGTTCGCGCCTTCCAAGAACAACGTACAAAATGTCCTGCCTCACTCAAGAGGATGTATGTCATGTTTCCGGCACCTTCACCGATGACCCGAACGGTGGCGTTCTGGCCTTCCCATGGCACGTCTGGACTAGCGATGAAGTCTTGCTGGTACTGTGAAGGTATGAGCTTCAGCTGCACACGTCGTGGTGGTGAGCTCGAGAATAAGAATTGTGACGAAACGGCCCACCATCGAGAGGACACCGGGCCATGCGCAGTTAGCGTCTAGCTTTCCGATGTAATCTAGCAAACAAAGACGAGGATGAACGGTGCGCATACAGCGATTAAAGGGATTCCGCACGTAGTAAACGATATCCTGCCTTTAGCAAGGGCTCATATAGCAAGTAGGCTTGTTGTATCCTAACGAGAAGAGGCGCGTTGGTTCGTGCTCAGCGTCATACAGAGACATGCCATTGGACATACATATCTCCTTCACGGACAAAGTCTTCGTGTACGCTACGGTTCACGAACGTGAAGTTGATGTGCTCGGGCACACCGAGTTTGCGCTTCGTGTCGGTCGCGTTGAGGAATTCGCTCACCCACGCCATGTGAGGATTGTCGCACCTCGTACCTGTATCGTCGCACTGTCAAAAGTCTTTGAACTCGCAAAATGGTAGCGACCTTCGTGAGAACTTTGCTCACACGTAAATTGACATTCTCTAAGTTGCGGCCCTCAATAGGCTGCGGGTAAGTATCTTCGCATTTTTCAAGGCATTTGTGCGGGTGTCGAGCGTGCTGTTCATATACGCCAGCTGAATCGCTTCGAGGCAGAATGGAAGCCTCTCGTATGACTCTTGGCAAGTCGTGGCATTGTAGAAGTCGGTGTAATAACAACGCTGCTGCAGGGCCCACCGCTTATGAGAAAGGAAATCCTGACGGCCGGTACATAGCGGTTAATTCTGAGGCGATAAAAAGATGAATGCAAAGAGACCCACCGACATCGGATTGCTTATCATCATGCCTTCCAAGTTGATGCGGCTTGTCCGACTAGATACATGCTTCGAAGCCAGGAACATGTTTTGTTCGTGTATGACAGTGGCAATATGGGGTATGTACATCTGGACGGACGTAAGCGCATGGTATAAAATAACAGTGAAATGGACCTACTCCGCCGTAGGAGCCAGATGCCAGGAAGAACCGATTTCTGAAAAGGCGCTGATCAGTGCAGCTGGAACACGCAAACAGAACAAATATTCACTTCGCATGGTTGGGGTAAAGAGAAAAGAACTTGACCAAAAAGTCGTACGCGTCATACGCAGCTGCCAGTGAGTTGTTTAGCTGAGTGCCGTAGGAAAATCCAACACCGATGGGCTATACATGGAACATGTCAAGATCCATGCACCGAACACAAACCAAGGAAAATCTTACATGATCCAAAGCGAGCAGATTATAATTCTCGGACCAAGCATTGGGATTCGGAATCGTCGTCCCGTTCTCAGTCACTCGACAATGTGACTCTGAAATTCACGTACATAAGCAGCAGGAAACGGCAGGATAGTGAAGGACATACGACCGAACATCGGATTTGCGAGTCCACTGCTCCCAGGTCCTCCTCCAATGGTCAATCTGCATCACAGGCGTAAGCTCTTGGGCCCTCTCCCCCTCTAGTAGCGCTCGCGTACATGACGGGGGCGGTGTCCGGATTTTTCTGCGCCTCAAACAACCTAAGGATTCGTTTCACCGATGTGTGAATCCTGATTTAGGTGCGAGCTTACCAAAAGAACGACCGCTTCGGCGTGTGTTTACTGTCCCCTTGTAGAGCAATGTAACCGGAGTGCGAGACTCCGCCAAGACAGAGATCGTCGTGTGTCTTGATGCTCGAGTAGAACTGCCTGAGCCCATCCGTCTTCTCCTTCGCGACTAGCGACAATGATATCGGAAGAAGTACTTTGAGGCCGCAAAGGATACCCGCGAGGCCTAACGCGGTGAGTATAGTCAAGGTTCTCCTCCGTCCAGTACCCAGGGGGCGCGGCTTCCGGCATGGTACGTGTCTTCACCAGCCAGTGGCTTTAGCTCAGACACCTCAGCATCGATGCCAAAGTTCGCCATATGTTCTGCTAAAATCCTGGTCCGAATTTATTTAGATAATGAGGCAATAAATATTGAACTGCGTCGGACTGGAGGATGCATATGAAGGTGGCAAAGGAAAAGCGGCATGATATCAAGAGGCGCCTAATAAGAACGAAAGCGCTCTGACGCCTTCTGACGCCGAGCATTACACGATGGGCGCTTGACTGACTTACGCGTCGCGCATCCCGAGTCGTCGAGCTCACCTCCACACCACCATCCACTTCGCTTTTCTCGCCATGTCTTCAGCACAACCACCGAACCCTCCGCCAGAGGAGAACAACACCAACAACAACGAGAAGAAGCCCGAGACCGAGGCCTCTTCGTCCGCCCCCGCTGAGACGGGCGAGGCAATGGACACCGAGCCTGACCAGCCACCAGTGGAGACATGGGAGGACATTCCAGAGGACATACGGAACTTGGCGCCGGAGGAGATTGTGACAAGGACACGGCTAATTGACAACGACCTCCGAGTGCGTACCAGACGATTGTCGGACTCGGGCTGGACTGACAGTGACCCAGGTGATACGGTCGGAGACCACTCGTCTGCAGCATGAGCAGGCTATGATGAAGGAGAAGATTCGAGACAATGGGGAGAAAATTAAGCAGAATAAGGTGCTGCCATACCTCGTCTCCAACGTCGTAGAGGTGCGCATGCCTTCCTTTTCAGATGCCGCACAAGCCATGAACGTAAACGCATAGATTCTGAACCTGGACCCAGAGGGCGAGGAAGATGGCGCAAACAAAGACGTCGACGCTTCGCGGAAAGGCAAGTGTGCTGTCATCAAGACCTCTACTCGCCAAACTGTCTTTCTACCGATGATTGGTCTTGTCCCTGCCGAACAGCTGAAGCCCCAGGATCTCATTGGTGTCAACAAGGACTCGTACCTTGTCTTGGATACGTTACCTTCGGAGTATGATTCGCGCGTGAAGGCTATGGAGGTTGATGAGCGACCAACGGAGACGTATACCGACGTTGGTGGATTGGAGAAGCAAATTGAGGAGTTGGTGGAAGCAATCGTCTTACCTATGGAGCAGGCAGAGAAGTTTAAGACCCTGGGTATCAAGCCGCCGAAGGGATGCTTGATGTATGGTCCTCCTGGTACGCCTTGTTTTGTGAGTTACGACACCCGTTCTAACCCTGTCATAGGTACCGGCAAGACCCTCATGGCGCGAGCATGCGCGGCGCAAACCAAGGCATGTTACCTGAAGCTGGCTGGCCCATCACTAGTGCAGATGTACATTGGTGATGGCGCCAAGCTCGTCCGGGACGCGTTTGCTCTCGCGAAGGAGAAAGCTCCCACCATCATCTTCATCGACGAGTTGGATGCCATTGGTACGAAGCGGTTCGACTCGGAGAAGAGCGGTGATCGTGAGGTGCAGCGGACAATGCTGGAGCTCCTGAATCAGCTGGATGGTTTTGGTAGTGATGACCGCATCAAGGTGAGTGCATGTATGCACCAGGGCAATGCACAGTGCTTGACGTCCTGCGCTTAGGTTATTGCGGCTACCAACCGGATTGACATCCTGGACCCCGCTCTCCTCCGTTCCGGTCGTCTGGATCGGAAGGTCGAGTTCCCGCTTCCGAACGAAACTGCCCGGGCCCGCATTCTCGAGATCCACTCAAGAAAGATGACCGTCGCTTCCGATGTCAACTACGAGGAACTCGCTCGGAGTACCGATGAGTTTAACGGAGCGCAGTTGAAGGCTGTGTGTGTCGAGGCTGGTATGATCGCCCTCCGGGAAGGTTCCACGAAGCTCGGCCACGAACATTTCCTTTCTGGGATCGCTGAGGGTATGTTGCTTTGTTCCTGCTTCACCGCGTACTCGGCGCTGACACTCCTCTTCCAATAGTGCAAAGTAAGAAGAAGAACAGCCTCATGTATTTCGCTTAGATCTGGTACGGTCTGTGTATATTTACTGTTCTCCTTGCACTTCGGTTTCCCACGAGCACATTACTCTATGAACGGCGATTCTTAGCCTTGCATCTCCTTTCAGACGAGACGATCGTTTTATGTGCGGCGAGGTATGAGACAGTAGCCTCGTCATGGTTCTTCGGATCGAGCATCCAGGGTATCTCTCTGCCTGAACAATTGCTTCCCTTGCTTTATACGACCGCCCATCTTCTAGCGTTGATTGACCCTGATGAAGTGGTGAGAATCGATTCAGCGAAGGTGCGCAACGTGTGCTCCTAAACTGGCTTGACACTCATGTCGAGCCACTTGAATAGGGGCATACTGGCCCAAGGATAGCCTGCGACGCGGCGAGGTGCGTCCTTGCGGCGTTCTCGACGTCGCCCGGAGCTGGGATTGGTCGGACACCTGCATGTCTAGACCCGTGAAACGTCCGACGGAGTTGTTCACTGCCCTGCTCTGGCTGTTCACCTTCATCCCCTCATCACGTCGTCCCATATGCTATAAAGCGTCGGGGAGCCCACGCTTCAGCTTCATCGTACCAACCCCTCCTCCACACAGCTCTCTCACGACCATGTTCCCCCTCACCACCGCTGTAATTTCGTTGCTTGCGCTCACGGGACTCGCCGCCTCGGCGCCGAGATCATCTTCCGACGGATATATCGCGGCGCCTGCAGCTGGCACCGTCATCCAGCCCGGCGCGAACTTCACGTTCACCTACCGCCCGCGCGCGGACTACGGCTTATCGACGTTCGCGTATCACGTCTGGCTGTTGACCGCCCCCGACTTTAAATGCCGTCACGGGCCCGGCGAGCCTCGCTGTGACGAGCACGACGGGGTACTACTTCGGAAGATACGATTATCCGAACTATCCCGGTGAGTGCGCTATCCAACAGACCGTTGGGCTATACTAATGGTGTACGCTACAGCCGTCCCCTACCCGCACAACCCGGCTCCACCTCAACTCGCTATGCCCGACTTCTCAAAGTCACCCGGCGGGTTCGCCGCGGGCGGGAGTGCAAGCAACCAGGCGATGCAACTCGTTGTTATCGAAGAGTATGGCACCGGAACGGTATGTGATACATCGTTTTCACCTGATCGATGTCTTTTGATGCGGCATTCGGTGTAGCCTACTGTCGGCCGTCAGCTTGGCATTGCTACGGCGACTATCATGTACAACGCGACGACTGCTTAGATGGACTTCATCTCTTTGGACAATATCGGACACGGACTTGAGGACAGTTTGGGACTTTGATGGACATGTGGACTCTCTAGACACTTGGGCGTTGGTACTGTAACCAGTTATCTAGTAGCGTTATTGTACACTTTCTCGGACACTAGTACACGATAGGACTTCGATATATACACCCAGTGCTCTGTGGGTACTAATGCAGGTCGTTGAGCATTCGTGGAGTACAGAGCATCGATGACGATTTTTGCAGAGCATGACGTCCTTTGACCCAGCCAGCCGTCGTGTACGCCCCTTAACAAATAATTCGTACGAACTTCACGATAGGCGCACGATCTTCCAATATTGAGGGGCCGGCGGGGCGTCCGCCGCCGTTTCAGGTATGAATGCTGGTCGCGTCACGGCCTCCTCATAAGGTGGAAGGCGGGCAGAGCTGCAGACAGGCGAAGCCGCGTCAGAGGTCACTCATGCTGTAGTATAAGAACATAGCGCACCTGGACTGTGCGGATTGACTTGGAGGATTGGTAGAAGCTTGCCGCAGAGGTGGCGGGGGCCTCTGCGGATACCCTAGCCCGCATGTCCGCTCCATAAAAGAGCTAAGTTGCCCGTTGGGCGGTTGTTCTGAATGCGTGAACGATCCTTGATAAGCCGCCAATACACTGCTCGGTGCACTCAGAGTGATTTGGGTAGGTGGACCGGTTCTTGATGGCACCGTGACGAAGTCTTCAGCACCTTCATGGGTTCCAGAAGTCAGGCTTAGGCGTGCCCGCTGCCTTTGGCGCCGCGAGCGACATCGCACAACGGAAATCGCTAATGCTATCATGAATACAAGCCCGGTAACAATACCCACAGCTATTGCAACGATTGAATGCCTAGCATTAGGCAGAGTGTCATCATGAGTTAGCTTGAACGCGCAACGGTAGTGACTGACAAGGCAGCTCACGTTGGCAAGCCGGCGCCAGCGGCAGCGTTGGGCAAGTATTTCGCAGTGGCCTCGATCTCTGGTGCTACATTAGACCTAGTAACAGGTGAGCTATATGTGCCCGACGAGGCAGCTCGCCAAGTTGAGAGGACAACTTTGTCCATGTCAAACCACCGGCCGGTCGTGTCCAACTGCGTAAACGTGAGGTTATGTTGACCATCGGGGAGTCCGCTGGCGTAAAACTGAGCCAGAAAGATCGTCAGCAAAGCATCGTGATGGTACCAAATAAATGTGTTGTTATGCGGGATATAAAATCAGTACATACGAGAAGGTTTTGCCACCGCTGTGTAGGTGCTGTCGCATTGAGAATCGAAATCTCTTGGTTGTCTAGACCCACTGAGAATTCACCATGGTTTAAGGCAGTAGCACTGTATACACCGATTGCGTTGGCGTTGAATGAGATGGTGACTGAGGCGTTCGTAACATCTGTGCGACTACAAGCACCAATCAGCCGGCAACGTACAGCGGAGAACTCGAATGGGACATATGGCGGATCCATGGAGGGTGTTAATAAGGAGCACTCACTGCATGGTTTGTTCATAGTAGTTCTGTTGAACGCCGTTTGGACTGGTTACCCACACACCAACAGGCTCATATGTAATCGCGGAATTTCCGTCGTCCCACACTCTGTCGTCCGAGACAGTTCTGCAATTCAGGTGTTCAGACATAGCAGTCCCGCATAAGCAACCTTGACTCACGTAGTCGTGCCGTCCCCTGTCGTAAAAACTATATAGTCCACGTCTAACCATGACGGCCTGGATGTCGTGTACTTGTTTTTCGCGATCACTTGGTGTGGCTCATTGTCGAGACCGGTCTGACTGAAGAGTAATGTTTGAAATTGAGGCGGGTTAGCGTAGCCGTTGGACGTGGTACTTGTGATTCCGTCAAGGATCACCTCATATTCGTCCTAAAGGCACATATCGCTGAGAATTGATCTGACATGAGGAAGATAAAACATGGGCCAGGCGTACGTGGTTATTCCGTTTGGCGCCAAATATATACACAGCCGAGCCGAAGAAGTTGAAGGTGGCCGTCGCATTCTACATTAATCAGATTAATTCATTATTGTAAAGCACTCGAGCTGTTCACCATTTGAGAGGTCGCGTGAAACGTTCCGTTGGCATACTTGGGCCAACTGCTGTCATCATGAGACGAGTCAGTCCAGCTCTCGCTGAACATGATAAGCGGACTGGCATCATCCACTGTAACGTAAGGGTCAATGCGTCATGCGTTCGGGGAAGTATAAGCGTAACACACCAGTCACATTCAGTATAGGCATTGCAACGGGCTAGATATTGTCTGTAGACAGTGGAACTTGAGGTGCAGGGAACGGCGGCAGAGGAAAGGATGCGAAGCTCGAGCAACCTTGATAATGCTGTCAGCGATAGGTTCTCACAGTGTAGATGGTAGCACTGCTAACCTTCATAAAATCGCGATGGTTGCGCCAACTGCTCATCCCGCTATTCGGGCTTCAAGTCTAGGAGATCTGCAAGCTTCACGACGTTATGAATACCCTGTTGAGGTGCATCTCAAACCAATAGATGCCCCGTCCCGTGTAGAAGATGCCGTGATACTCGCATCGTGATTTGAAATCGACCACGACCCGTCCGTTCAACCCGTAACAGCTGAGTGTTGGGCACAAGTTAATGTTATGTAGAAGGTGACTGCACCATAGAAGTGCATGGCAGCCTGGTAGACATGGCTGCTGACTCACCACTCTAAAAATCATCACTTACCTGTGGCACCATGGCTCTTCTTTGCGGCGCGAGGACATCTGCACTTATGAGAATCGATAGCCTACATATATCATTCGGTGTGCCCGTATGCGAGTGACAAGTGTACGGCGGCTGTTGTAGAGAGTGACTATCACTGAAAAGACGCAACATGAGTAACGCGAAACAGTAGTACGTTGTAACTCACTATGTTACATCCCGGCCAAGTAGTCCTAGCGCAAGCAATGAGTAGAGCAGAGGGGGCAAACTAAGATGCGTGGGTGCCGCTTACCCTGCGCTCGCTATCAAATTTACTACCGCACGAACGTGACTCCCAACCTCGCCGCTCCACAACGCAGTACTGTAGCACCTCTTCTTCCAGCTATGACCTTCGTATACACGCACCACATGCTATAAATGATACATTTGTGAAGCATTTTTAAGGGAAGACTAAGGGCGTGCCACAGATCCTTGAAGAAATTATTTGCTATGATACACTGGATGCTCATTGGAGAGTGATGCGCGAGGACTTTAAGATATAGGCGGAACCTTCAATCGTCGCGGTAGCGTTGGCCTGTCTGGCGGGCTTCTGAGAGACAGTTGTGGTTGCGCGACAGCCTGCTCGTATGGTGGGAGATAACTGTCACTAAAGAGGACAGACGATTGTCAGATAATCGAGCTGGACAGAGCGAGATCTATACGCACGAGGCCTGCTCAATTTGATTATTGGAACCATGGACCACGGGTTGCGTTGAAGGCCTTCGTGAATATCTTCGCCCAGAAACTTGCATGAAGATAGGGCCAACGTCCGTGGAAGCTTCCTGATAGATTGCATAGGTACTACTGCGAGTGGGCGTAGGCGGAGAACTGGCGTGTTGTAAGACACGTGAGCTGCGGCCCAAGAACGGACGGGCGTCGAAACTGGAACGAGGCTGTTGGATGCTCCGTCGCCTTCCTCTGCAACACCAGATAGCGCAAATCGTCAGCGCGAAGAGCGCCACAACGCCTGCGGTAATTCCACCGATCAGTGGTGCGGATGAATGCCTGTGGACGGAAGTTTATCAGGCCGTTATGACCAAGCTTAGATTAAGTTGACGGACCTCCTTGCACTGCCTCCGCTCGGCGTGACTGAGCTTGTTGGCGCATACCCCTTTGACGTGCTGGCATTAGAGGCAGACGCGGATTGCCACATCGACAGGACAAATTTATCCAAGTCCAAGTAATTCCCAGCCGCGTCGAGATTTGCAAATGTGAGGCTATGCTGCCCGTCGGAGAGGCCGCTCGTGTAGTACTGCGCGAGCCAACTCATTAGCAAGAGCAAGGCAAGCAACGTCACGCTTACATGGCGCAAAGGTTGAGCACACACCAGAAGATTTTGCCACCGCGCCTCTGGTGCTGTGCCGTTCAGCACCAGAGCCTCCTCACCGTCGAGAACGACAGAGAAGTTTCCGTGATTGGTCGAAGTGGTGCCGTATACTGCAACTGCGTTCGCGTTGAATTTCAGAGTGGCCGTGGTATTGGCGTTATGGGTGCGGCTGTCAGCAATTGGTCAGTATACGGACATGGCATGACTAAGTCGCCTCAGGTTTGTCTGTATATGGGATGGGCTCACTGCATAGTCTGCTCATAATAGTGCTTTTCTGCTCCGTTGGGGCTAGTGTCCCAGAGATTCTCTGGGTCGTAGGTTATCGACATGTCACCATCGTCGAGAACCGTATTTGTCGAGACAGTTCTGAGAAAGTGAGCGTTGTTGTCGATAGTTATCACATCTTGCCGCCACAAAGCGGAGCAGTGACTCACGTGGCGATTCCATCCCCCGTTGTAAAAATGATATAATCCACGTCCACCCACGAGGCTTCCGGTGTTCTGTACGCGTTCTCCAGAACGAGTTGGTGTGGGCTATTGCTGAGAGCGGTCTGGCTGAACAGCAGCGTCTGGAACTGCTCCGGATCGGTATATCCACTGTACTTCGTCGTTGTTCCATCGAGCGTCACTTCATATGCATCCTAAAGAAAAGCTACTGAGAATTAAACTCGTAGGATGGTAGCAAACCCGAACGTACGTGATTCGATCCTTTCGCCCCAAATACGTACACGGCGGAACCAAAGAAGTTGAAAGTAGCTGATGCGCCCTACCGAGTTTCAGACAGCCTGCGTCTCGCGCGAGAATACCATGGAAAGCTTACCAATTGGTCGGTCGTATGGTATGTTTGGTTGTAATACTGCGTCCAAAGGGTGTCATTCTGAGGTGTATCCGACCATGCGCCACCGTAGAAAACCATCGGACTGGCATCGTCCACTTCATAGAGAAATATTACGATCAGCAATGAAGGCATCCATCGGAAGGATTGTCTGCTTACCGGTCACGTTGTAGGTAGGCATCTTAGCGGGCAACCGTCTTCTCGAACCGCAGGTATCACGATGGTCGATGAAGGTGGGCGTGGCCTAAGGTCTGTCGGGGGACAGTTGCTCGTCGCAACATTAAATACCACCGCCCATCACGACCGGTGCACGAAGCCAACTTCCATTTTTCTCGGACTGATCAGCAAGGTTCGGGGATACCAGCTCGCCCACCGCAGGATATCGGAGGACTGAAGAGTTCCATCTCAAGCCTACAGCAATGTATTCGTGCATTGATGATGTATGAGACCGCGCTTTCTATGTTTCTAGGAGAACCATCAGGCAAACTGCTTCTTGCGAGTACCAGATGGTGGACATACCTCGATTAGGGCACTAATTTAAGCTCGAGACGTCGGACAGTCTAAGACCTCAGTCCCAACCGGCCGGGAAGGCATTGAACATAACCTCGAGGTCCAACGTATAGCGCTAGAATCTCTATCTGTGGGACTATGCAGGCACTATGACTTGTCTGGTCGCACGCTCCTCATCGCATGACCGCTGCCAGACCAGAAAATCTCCAGCAGCACAGTATAAGCCCGCATTTGCAAAGGAAGTCGGTTGCCGAGGTCAAACATACTCACTATCCCAACACTTAAGGGGTGCAAGTACCGCGTCAGCGACAACTCTCGCTGTAACGCAGAGTAATGTTACGCACATACAATATTCTCTCGCGCCCCTTGTAGTAGCATATGCTTCCGAACACGCATACGACCGAGATGCATTCCTGAATCAAAGAAGTCGAGGAATGATGAGTACGGTACGCTTGCCCTGTGATCTCCATAGAGGCCAGGTCACAGCCATCGAGATGCTGGTTACAATGATTGATTTAAGTGCATAAGCGGGCGTATAGTACAACCTTCGTGGGTACAATTGATGCGCCAACAGTCCATGCGACTAGTGTTCGCCGACATACTTATCGAACCACCGGAAGACCTCGTAGTGCCACTTCAGACTATAGCGACGATCAGTCTTCTCGCCATGAAATACCAATTAATCACGCAGGACATACCTGTTCCCATGGTTGAGCACCCAGTGGTTCTCGTCTGGGAATATTACTAGACGGCTGGGCACACCAAGTCTGTGCAAGCGGCCGTCAGCGGCCTGAAACAGAATGGGACATTGAGAGGCCTTACTGTTGCAGCGCATGGAACGCGCCGATGCCGTCTGTGTCGGGGAGACGGTAGTCTTTGCTGCCATGCACAGTCAACTGCGGGGTCGACCATTTGTGCACGAACTCCACGGGGTTGTACCTGCGAACATCAGCACCCAGCAATCGCCGCCTACATTCGCGGGCGTTGCTCACTTTGCAATGATCTTCTTGGCCTCCTCATCCCACGGGCGTCCTCCCCACTCATGGTTGAACTAGCGAGATGATATCAGGAATGGAGATGCGGGGAAAAACAGGCAATCCTCACGAAGAAGAGCTCGTCGGTGGAGTAGCCGTTGTAACGCGCGTCGAAGACACCGTCGTGGCAGAACAGCGCCTTGAAGCCGAAGCCAAACTCCGGATGGCCCTGAATCCAGCTGCAAACACATAAGTATCGTACCGGCAATCATCTATTGGAGCGCACGTACTTGATGGCATATCCACCCCAGCTCGCACCGGCGGCTACCGCTCTATCGGAGTCGACCTCGGGGTACTTGTCCAAGATGTACTTCCAACCCTTCTGGAGGTCGACGAAGGGCTTGCCGCCCCAGTCCTTGCGGATCGCGTTCGTGAGCTCTGGAAGAAGTATGAGCATGCGAGTGAAAAAGTGAAAATCCTTTGAGCGTACTTTGCCCGAAGGAGGTAGAACCGGTAGGGTTGATTGCAACGGTGAAGTACCCTTGCTGGGCAAAGACTTCCAAACAATGTGGTCAGTGATCAATCATACAGGAATGTTACGAGAGTACTCACTTTGTGGGTTCCATCTGGTAGACCACTGATCCTCCCACGCGCCCTGGGGTCCACCGTGGATGAGTAACACAACCGGATACTTCTTCTTCTCGCCCTCCTTAAAGCCCACGGGCTTGACGACCCACCCATGAATCGTCTGCTCGGCGCCCTCGAACCAGAAGTCCTCGCCCGCGGGCAGCGTCTTTCCGGCAAGTGCGTCGGCCGTGAACTTGGACAGCTGCTCGACGGTGGTGTGCTTGACGTGTCCGGGGTCGAACTCCTCCTTGAGCCCGCGGATGACGAAGATGTCGTTCGGCGACGTCAAGCTCGAGCGCGTGAAGAGCACGCGCCCGTTCGGCAGGACCTGGACGGCGGCCGCCGCGCCGGACTGGGTGAGCGCGGTCGGGATATACTTTTCGGAGAGGTCGGGATGCGTAGTGGATGTCTTCGGGGTTTCGGGGACAGACACAGCGTACACCTTTATGCGTGCAAGGTCGCCGGCGGTCAGGTAGAGGGTTTTTCCTTCCGAGGAGAACTGGGACTACGTCAATATATGCTTATATGTGCACGAAATTCAACGTACTGCAAGTTCCGCCGCTGTGCGGTCCCATTGCTGCGTTAAAGTGAACCTTACATCCTTCTTGAGGTCGTAAATTACAATTTTACCCCTATAACGACATCAACTCTGAAATGCCCACTTCATCGAGGCAGCTCACCTGTCAGCTTCGTAACCATCAAGGTCGAGCTCGACCCAAGCAACCTTGTCGCCCTGTTTACTGAAGACGGGACCACGTGTCGCTCCTTGCTTCCCAGACGTCAATTCCTTGGGTTTCGACTTACCGGTGATGTCAACAATGAAAACATCTTGCTTGGTGTGCCACGCGGGAGGAAGGTTGGGGTCCTTGGTTGTATAGACGATATGAAGGTCCGATACGTCAAAGTCGTCCGTGCCACCGAATGGCTCGACGGGAACGTGCTGTGCTCTGCTGGTCAATTTGGCCAACACGTTCAGAAAAATAGATACATACGTGACCTGTCTCATTCAGGACATTTACGAATTCACTGCCGAGTGTCCAGGTACCTGCAGGTGCTTTCTTGAGAGACACCGAGAAGAGCGAGCTCCGCTTAGGTCCGACCCAGGTATCCCAGTGACGTTCGAAGGTTTCATCGTAGACGAACGCGGTGTCGCCGCGGTTCTCCCATGCCTCGTCTTGTTTCTTGACTGCCGTCAGGTCGCCGTCCGGATAGACATTATCCGAGAAAACCAGGACTTCGGTCTTCGCGCTGAACTTGAAGTTGGACACAGAGTCAGTGGGGAATTTGCCGATCAAGACAGGGCTCTCCGGAGTGCTGAGGCTAGTAACGCTACCCTCGGTTTCGTACTTGACGGACCAGCTGTAGAGAGCTTTGACTTTGTCCTTGCCTTCGCCCTCGTCGACGGCATGGGCAACGGTGCGAGCGTCCAACCAGAATGCCTCTCCGCCATTTGCGAGCGGGACTTCAAGAGGCTGCGTGGTTGATTCGATGGGTGCAATAAAGATAGCTTTCTGGTTCCTGTCACGCGAAAGGTCAATACCAGCTCTCAAGTCGTTCACCTTCCACGTACTTTTTCTCGTCCGCCGAGTACTTGCTCACAGGCACAATGAACAGGTCTCCTGCAGGGTTGGCAGTGCCAGAACCGGGTCTGGCGAGCTTCACTAGGTCGACAGGTGAGAGGATGTCTGCACCCTCCTTGAAGGCGAAGTCGTTGACGCCATACGAGGCAACCATGTTTGCGTCGGACTGGACGGGTCGTGGTTCGAGAGGAACCTGGGCAGCGAGACCCAGCAGACCTAAAGTGCCCGGTGATACCCACATCGTGGTCGAAGGTCAAGCATCGATGTGCATTCGTCCCGTCGGTATTCATCTGCCCGGCTCGCGCCAGACCCACGAGCGATGACCATATGGCGCACGGCCCTGGCGGATGACCCTCATGGGAAGCGGAAGCGGAGGTCAACCTTGCCCACCTCTTGCGAATTTCTCGTCATTTCACCCACAACTCCCAAGTCTAGACAGCTATTGACCACTTTATGGAACCGTGAAGGACGTTTTCGGGATGCAAGTTGAAATAGACAGCTGCGGTCATGCTCGAGGGAGAAGGAAGTACAAGCCAATTGCAAGACAGCAGCGGTGTCACAAGTGTTACGATGCCTGATCGTCACACAGCCCCTTACCGTCTACCCCCATCTCGCTGAGGCGACCTTGAGGCCATGTCCGCCGAAGCTCCAGCACCGACGCCAGAGGACAAGTCAAAGTATGATGCGGCAAAGAAGGAGCTGCTGCAGGCTCTGGCGAAGAAGCGGATGGTAGACAAGCAATTGGTGAGCCCCACTGCATTGTGCCGGGTCCGGATTCTGAACGCCACTGCAGGCATCTCTCGAAGTACAAATCTACAATCTAGAAGGCAGCTATCTTACCGAAACTGCGCTGCACAGTGGCGGGAACATCATACAAGGGTTCGAAGGATACCTCAAGAACGCGCCTGGTGGTAGACGCAAGCATGAAGTCAGTGAACAGGATAGGATGTTTTCGAATAGCAGTGCATCATTTAAGAAGGTGTGGTGATACTCTGGTACGTCGTTCAATATTATTAGCAGCTGACTCCCTCGCACACAGTCCCTCGAGCTCTCTGGAGAGGGCGAAGACTCCACAGCCACTGGAGACGACCAGTCGCGGGGGCCAACGCCAGGCCTCACGACGGTTGTAGTACCCCTGCGAAGCAGGAGTCAAGTGCCGCTCAACAGAAGAAACAGCGCGACAGAGAATACCAGAGGAAGAAGAGGGCAAATGCGAGTGCTGCTCGTCGCAGTCAACAGCTGAGTGACGATGAGAGCGTAGTATCCAATTCATCTAGTCGAAGACCAACCAAACGCGCTCGGATGGCAGACGACGACTGACCCCGTGCCTCCTGGCAGGGTTCCGGTATGCTATGCAGTTGTATTCAATATATACAATTACTCAATGTATAGTGTAGTACCGTTTTATTTATAATCATATATCCAGTGTTCCTAGGAATTTCTTCACTCCCAGTTCGTCCATGCCACCACCATCCGGATCGACTGCTTCTATACATCGAGAGAAGGCAATGGTGTATTTCGGTTCTTTGGAGCTGACCCAGACCCGGCCGTTCACCCCAACGGCGGCGTCCAACGGGAAACGCGACCCTAGGAGAGGGAGGAGGAAGTGGTTTGGATCGAGGAGCCTATAGACGAATAGAGTCAAAACACTTGAGACTTAGACTGCTGTGACTCACATTCGGCACATCTGCAAGCTACACCGCACGAGAAACCCGCCTTTTAGCTCTCCAAATCCTTCTGCTTTTCGTGTCTGAGCGTCGAAACATTCGAGCTCTGGCTCCATGTCCTTGTGGGCTAATGAAACTCTCGCATACAGCACTGAGCCGACCTAAGAAATGGTCAATGATCACGTTCGAAAAGTTCATAACACTAGACAGACCTTCAGATTTGGTCTATTCCTTTTTGTCGCACCTTCGAAGGCGAGACCGTCCAGAGAGGCCATGTGCGCAGATCCAATGTCCACTCGCCAGTTCTCGCCACTTCGCGCAATAACCACCCCAATAACAGATTCTTGGGGTGCAGGAACATACTAAGATTCGCCTCAATATGGAGCCAACACAGACGTCGTCGCGACGTACCCGTCTTGAGTTACTCTCTACCCACCACAGCCTGTTATTCGCCGAGTGCTTGAGCTCGCCTGCCCGCGTAGATACTACCACACTCGCTTGCGTGACATCTGAAATTTGTTGAAGACCGGGGCCAAGCTTGAGGTTCACATGTTGTGCAGGGACGAGTTCGCCAGGAAGCACATTCGGCGCGGACATGGCAGAGGGAAGGGAGCCGAAGGGAGTCGCCGTCATTTTTGATCGAGGCAAGCTCGCCTCTTGGCACTGACTTCCATCATGGCTACTGCTTTACTCAGAGACTTTCCCGAGCTTGCACATTTATCGTACGTGTGATGCCCATGTCCGTTTTTTTACGTTGTGCTGAGGGGTTTGAGTACAGGCGCGAGGATTTGGAGGATATGCTTGCGGACCCGGCGTACTTTCAGGCGATATTCCATTCGTTAGAACAAGTTAAAACTCTGTACCAAGCGCAAGCAGAGCTTGGGCTGGCCAACGAAACCATCGCCAGTGAGCTACCTCGCAATTCGATATGTCACGTATACTGAGCATCCTAGAGAATAATCTCGCGCTGCAGGAGCCGCTATACCAGCTGCGTAGTGACACCAAAGATGCTTTCGACGAGGCCAAACGCTTGGAAGCCCGCTGGAAAGAGGTCGACCGAGAGCAGCGCGAGTTATACCAGGTAACGTCTCGGGTACTATGCTTGTGGACACCGGGCTGACGTTCCATGAAGCGATATACCCCACAGTTCCTTCTTATGAGGCTGAAGCACGCTACCACGGCCCAGGATGAGGTCTCAGAGACCCTCGCGTCCAGTTTCGTCCAGGGATCTCCTGCCGACGCATCATCGTCGAACAACAAGGACGTCGAAGACTTCGTGAAGGAGTTCCGTGAATTACGCAAGACGTACCATAAACGTGTCATATGGGGAGATCGGTGGTCTGCAGGAGAAGTCGCCTAACTGGATGAACAGTAGACATAATTAAGTAAGTGTTGCGAATGATGTGTCAGGCAGACTGCTCAACGGTTGCTATCACCAAGACTATTAGAGTGCTATTGTACTATTGTAATGCAAGGATATCCCATACCGTCCACTCGCCCTATCCCGTTCATCACGGAGCACTATGTTCAGTCGGTCGTACAAGGTGCTCATATGCAAGCCAGATGTGGTTTCCATGTGCCCGTCAATCTGCGGGGAAACCGCGAAGATTGTCTCGCTTACCAGCGATTGCGACGCTAAGCTTTTGTTTGTACTATTGTACTACCCCGCGCTTAATAGCCATTCGATAGAATACGGAGGCCGAATTTTAGCTTACAGCATGCGGTGGCCGTTTGGCCATGAGCAGTAAACGTGACTGTACACAGCCATCCCGCCCAACTCGTATAAGGGCAGGCGATGGGTGCCCTCTGCTCGCCATTCCTCAACCTCTCCACTCTCCTCTTCCGCTGCCCGCAATGCCGATTCCCTCATTCATTTCGAGGCGTCCCAGCCCCAGTCCTCACTTGCAGAAGAGGCAGGGCAGCTTAAAGGCAGAGGACTTCACTCTTGATGAGACCATGCTACTAGAGCAACTCAAGAACAACGGTGCGCCACATTCTCACTCCTCGGATTTAAATATAGCTCATATACTCGACATGTTTCGTCCAGAGGACCTGAAAACGCCGCAAAAGAAGCCGACGCGAGAGGCGACCATTTTCCAGACTCGCGGGTCGACGATATTCAGTAGTGGCTCGGTGTTCGACGACCCGCAAGACAATGTGGAACGGCAGGAACGATTTCAACCAGGTCGTCACATCACCTGCGGGTCCATCCGGCTGCATTTCTTCGATACCGCTGAGAAGGCGCCGTCAGCTCAAGGCTCGCTCACGTCCAGTCCTTGGCTTCCGGAGGCACCGAACGTGCATACGACTGATCGCCTGGACCTGGATGATTTGTTCATGTCAACGTCTCGACATGTTGTATATGACGAGCCCGAGTGTGCGGATATGTTGGAAGCCAATCTCCGGCCAGGCGAAGAGCCTAGCACTCCGGTACCGGTCAGGCACGAAGGAGCGTTTGAGACGGCCAGTCAAGTGGGTTCATCTGCTGTCTTGTTCTCGACATACCGTGACTAATTTGCGTGCTTATGCAGTGTAGCAGCTGAGCAAGCTCTGTACCTGAATCTGCTCGTATGAATACCTTGTCTTCGGACTTGCATCTGTATCTTAGGGTCTTCATGATCGTTGAAACTTGACAGTCTTTATCACTCCACAGCCGCAATCAAGAGGGTTGTGATCTATTACATGAACCCGAGATGGCTCGCAGAGGTCGAGGCAATGCAAACGATCGTCACTCACTGATGAATTTTCTCAGCCTCAGCTGTTAAATACGTCGCTGTTCATGCAATGCCGAGCAGATTCAAAATGCAACGCTCGCAGCTGACAGTCGAACGTTTTAATTATGCCAGCATGCTTGCCAAGAATCCGTTTGAAAGTTTGTGACATTCATGCTCCAGATGTCCACTTCATGATGTGAGAGTGTACATCATGCACCGCAGAATGCTGAAGCTATGATGGAGGTATGTAGTCTGTACCAGTAAATGGGTGTGAACTGTAACCAGCGCCACTGGTGGGAGCGACATGTTGGCTACCGGGATAATTGCTGTTCACAGCCGGGCTGCCTGCGCCAATGTTCGTGATATATGAGCCCCACTCGTCCCATCTAAGCTGCCGTCAGCACGAGGGAAAACGCGAAGGATTGTAAGGACTCACTCGAAACTTTCCGGCGCGCTCGACCACATGGCCAGAGTTTCCTGGCTTGTGTTAGCTATGCTCGACAGGTCTGCGCCAGGCTGATTCGCGGGGAAAGCACCCGGAGCATACGCTGACACGCCGGATGCGGTGTTCATATCGTTCGTTGGCGTCGGGCCCGGCCAGGTCCATCCATACACTGGGACCGGGCCGGACATATCATCGTTGCTTTGCGCCATCGGCCAGGCGGCTTGTCTGTGCTGAATTGTATCCAAAACCTGGGTAATGGTGTCGTCTTGCTGGAAAGAGGCGCCCTCCGCCGCTCGGGAGTGTGCGGCCGCTGTATGTCTAGGGTTCATCGACATTGATGCCAGTGTATCGAAGGGCTGGACACCTGCAGACCCCAAAGAGGAAGCAAAGGCCTCATGGAAAGAAGCAGACGGAGGGATGTCCATTGTATGAGCCCTGCCCTTGCCCTTATCACTAAAGGAGGATCGAGTACTGCCCAGTTCCTGCAAATGCTGCGGGTTCGGACGAGCAGACGACGAATCTCCCATGGTCTTGCGGCGACCATGCGACTTCGAGCTGAACACGGAGTCCAAGGAGGGGTCGACAGGCTCTGCAGGAGTCACGGGTTCGTTGACCTCGGTAGAAGGTTGCGCGAAGACAGAGGGCGACATGTCGTACTCGTTCCATGGGTCCACCGGGTCAGCGCGGTAGGCGTCAATATCCAGTGCGGAGATGTGGTTATAGGTAGTATTCGACGAACTCGCAGTCTCGGAGGCCTGCGAGGCGACATGATAGGCTGCCGCAGAGGCCGGCGCACCCGTCAGCTGAGAGCGAGCAGCTGACGCGCCGTGTGAGTCGTTGTCGGTCTTCGCGGCTGTTTTGGCTGGCCTTCGGTTCTGCTTTTATGCTGCGTATCACCGCGGCATGGCTTGATGACGGGAGCGGAAGGTCTCCGGCAACAGCAAATTCGTACAACATGTCCCACAAACGTCCTGCGGTATGCCACCTGTGCCAAATGTCAGTCCTGCGCCCTCACAGAAACAACCATGGCGCACCTGACTTCCACAACCTTCAGCATATCCATCGCCTTGTGCACATCAGCCATCTCCTTCATCTCCTTCATGGTGTTTCTCTCCCCACCAACGCGGTGGGAGTCAGAGCCGCCCCACATATTCAGCATGAGAACAATACCAGCCGTAAAAGGGGAATCTAGTGAATACTAAGTGAATTGCGCAAGGACACAGGCTTCCTAACTTGCCATGTTGTGATGTAGCACTCCCAGTGACGCATGGGTTCCCTGCCCAAGCCGCCTACACAGGATGTCTGATACATGCACGCAGGATCGTGCGGCAGTCGTACATATCGCCAAACTAGGAAACCTTGCAGACGCGGGCGAAGCGAACGTCGACGACGATATGTTCCGCTTCGCGGCAATGAAGGGGCGATGGATGGTAATTTGTAGATGGTAAAAGGCGGCATGGAGCACAGCAGACTGCGCCAAAAACGTCGTGTTGGAACTTCGAGGGTCCCACTTTACTGCGGAGACGATATCAGATAGAGTGGTTATAGCTGTAAAGACCGAACATACGGTGTTGCGGCAGACCATCCAACCAATTATTAAGCGCGGAGTCAAGCTCGCTCACTATACGCTCTTCCCATTGGGGACCGACGAAGCCCAGGATAGTTTTGGACTTCGTCGTGGAGTACTATCGATTGGTGGATTAGTCACGGCGACAAGACTGCTCTATAAACGAAGATGCTCACAATCGTGCGTAGAGCGTATGCATTGATTTGATTGAGCCGCAGCATGCAGTTGAAGAAGGATACTATGGACGGCTTGCCCGCAGGTTGCACAAATGGTTCACCATGTCGTGATGATTTTGCCAGTATTCATCATCACACTCGATAGGGAGATCGAGGTCAAAGCTGTAACAGTCGACGTTAATAAAGCAGTCAAATTAGATAAAGAATAGACACACTCTTCGTGCTGTATCCCGCAAGGTCGCCCGAGGGCGGGACTAATGGACCAATCCAGCCAAACCAACGACCTATAGAGAGACACAAATACAATCAGGGGTGAAGGCTAACCAAAGGTCCACGTTGGAAACGTACCAAAACGCCTTCTTCAGGAGCTCATCCTCAATACTAGGTGTACTGCCATACGACTTCTTCCGGTGCGCTCCCATGTCCTGGCCAAGCTTCTGTCCAACACCCGATATCCACCTAGCGGCCTCCGGTGACGATGACCCTCGCAAGTACATGCCTGCAAGCTAAACAAAAGCGTCAATCTCCCATGCGAACTGATGGTACTTACACACTTACAGCCATATATTGTAACATATGGAGATTCGGCACACCATACAGCGCCTTCTTGCCGAACCAGATCTGCCTGAACCACTTCCACCCAGCGGAATGCCACTCTTCGTCGTCTTCGCCTTCACGCCAGGAGTCATCTTGCACGCTCTCCAGTCTTCCCGTGCCTTGGTCCCGTTTCTGACGCTCCTGCGTGGTGAGCCGTCCTTCATCGTCGCCGATACCGAGCAACACAGTCCGGTCGGTACACCATCTGGCACCGAGGGCGCAAACCAGCAGGACTAAGGTGCCGATGTCCTCGTCGGTATGATGCTTCCCTTCCTCAATGTAACGTTCCAAGGTCGGGCGATGAAGGAGAGGAATGTACGTGTTTTGTATGTCAAAATACGCATTGACAAGGGTACGCATGAGCTTTTGGTGCGGAAATCGGTAGTTCGCCTTCGGCACGGGTAGGGCCCACTGTAGGATGATTGGTCAAATGTGCGCTGCTAAAGGGTTATTTGCGACCTACGTGGTGCTGCATTCCGTAATGCGGACAACCACAAGGCAGGGTATCGGTGGCGGCTCCCTGGCCTCCCCCCTGGCTTGTGCGTCTGGTCAAACTGATCTTTGGATTGTTGCGGGTGCAGTTCGTCAGCAGAATCAGAGCTCGGGCATGGGTGCTCCTGTTGCGATGGGCTGTCGCAGTCGGCATCGGGATCATGGCCGCCCAGAATGCTAGCACTGCGCCAGTATTCGCTCTTCATATCCACGGCAGTCTTCAAGATAGAAAAGGTACTACTCTTGCCGAAGAATCGCCCATCCATAGTGCTCGCATCGGCAGATATTGCCGTAAACGACGGCATGGCCGAATGGTATCGGCGGGGACCGCCAGAGCTCGAGGCTCCAGGAGACGAAGCACTGCGTAAATGAGAGCGAGAGCGACCTGGCGCAGGCGAACTGGCATCGTCATCCATCGTATACGAGGCCGGTGAACTGCCACCGTCTTCGGAAGAAGGGGAATCCGAATGCCGCATAGCTTTTTGATGCAGCTGAGCTAATCGGTATGATAGAGGGTGCCTAGTAGTGAGCTCATCCTCTGAGTCAGGCATCTCTTCTCCATCTTGAGCATTGGGTGGTGCAGAGCGTAGTGGGACGGTCAACGCGGATGGATTCGCTTTGCGCGGTGTCGGCGGGGGTACAGGCAAAAGTGCATTAGAGGTCAGGAACGTAAGACCTTCTCGAGACATTTGAGGGGGAGAACCCAATGAAGGTGGTATAGCATACATGAAGCTCGACTGGTCATCCGATCCGGACAGGCGTGCACCCATGACGGGATTTACGATCGTAGATTCGTCGTCTTCACCGTGATTATATTCAGCGTCGATCCTGGAACTCTCTTCCATAGCGGCATCGAGGTCTCCGAGAAGGTCTGAACCGGGGGCAAGCTGCAGAATCCAGTGACTTCGTTGAATGTTGCGGATATGATGACATGTGAGCCAACGTACCTTGTTGAGCAGTTCCTCCATTTGCGCCACGCGCTGCTCCAGACGTTCAGTATATCCTTTCGGCCTTAGACGGCGCTATGGTAGTGCAGCAGGAGTCAAAGGAGACCGATAAGAGAGGTAGGCTGCGAACCTTAGGGGCACTATGTACATATGAACACTCTTCATCAAAGGTAGCACAGTTCGTGCACTTCTGTCCTTCCCTCTGCTCTCCGTCGCCTTTGTATGAGCTTCGTGAGCTGCACTTCGATGCTTTGATATGACCACTTACAACGAACTAGATAACGAAGGTTAGCGACGTGCGATTCATATAGTTTCCACCGACACTAATGTACGGATTGGCACATTGATAGCATTGCCAGGCAAGCGACCGCGCCAACCAGGTGTTTTGGGGACTTGCCGCCTACTGTCTTGCGTGCACCGGCAGCACCTAGGGCCATGTGCGACGCTTCGTCCACCCCAGTACACGGTATCGAGACATAGCGACAAGAAGTTCCACGTACCTTTCTTCTGTCTGCACATGTCGCATGCTCTTCCCACCTTCCTCTTCTTGCGACTCTTCTCGCCCGTACGAGCAAGGTCATCCTCTCCTGAAGACATGCTGTGGTTTTGAAGGCGTGCAGGGGCGTGTTCCTCGGCTCTGAACGTCTAGCCTTGGAGAAATCGTCGCTTGCCGTCGTTGATCCCTTCCGAACGACTAGTCGAGGTGGGAAAGGACAGTGCTGTCTGCAGCGGAATAGGGAGTAGGCTGCCCATGCTGGGACTCCGGAAGGCGATCATTGCCGAGGGGAGACGCACGCGATGTGTCATTTTGAAGCGCCGATTGATGGGTTCGGTATCGAGCCTTTGTGGCGCTGGCTAGCTCGGCCGATCCGTTTCACAGACTCTTACTTCTTTACTTACCACGTAAGCAGTAAGTAATTAAAGTAATAACAAGGGCGGTCAGCTGTTCGCTTACACATTGCTTACTCATGACAGGCGCTCAGGCTTACGACAACTGCGAGTCATTTCTGGGCCAGAGCCGGTTCCGTCGACTCAGCTGAAACCTTGATGGACGACTTCATCTCCCTTACACGCTATAGTACGGCTTTCACATCGACATGATGTGCATTGGGGGCGGTACCGAATGTCACTAGCGCAGTAAATGAGCTTGACCCGGAAGAGAGGTCGACGTAGTACCGTGAGCGGCGACGGTCAAAACTCGGACGTGTTGCCATTCGAGGTCGTACATCAGCTGGGCGATGTCACCTCCAGCGCGGTGAGCTGTCTTGCAATGTATACAATCCCTATTCTATTCAGTATGCTTGACACCCTAGATCTTTGTTGATGGCTGCGATGCGTTGACTCAGGGCTGTGCTAGGTCCGCAAGTCTAACTCACTAGGGATCCACATTTCTTGAAACCCACGGACGTCGACGTTGTCTCGAATCGGTCAACTTGGGCCTAGACGCTAGTGTCTCTGTATCTCTTTGGTGGTCATTATCACACGAACGATACCAACCTTCTTAGAGTCTAGTACTAGGGTGAAATGAACATTTATCATGCATTTTACTACCAGTGCGTCTCCATCGCACGCCTCCCATTACAGTTCTGAAGGCAACATATCACTATGCTGCCCTTGAACGTCACGTTGGTTTGTTATAGATGAGCAGGAACGAGAGTCTTGACGTGTAGGTCCGACCCGCACCGAAAGTTGCAGATCATGGAAGGCATAATTTGGTGGGCTTGAAACTAAAACGGCTGACGCCGATCGAGCTGAATTGAAATCTCGACAACTGATCCGTGTCGGTAATCTAGTATGTGCGATCAGACCAGTTCACCTAAGGTTAGTATAGCTCAAAATGGCTTATCTAGGTACCATCTGAAGTGCTTGACAGCAATTCCAACACGCAGAGAGGTACACTGTGTCATTGTAACTTTGCAGAGATCTTGGTTCATTTGTTCTAAGTAGGTGGCCTGATATTAGCTCAAAAAGATGCAAATAAGGAGCAACACAGCTTCGTCTTCATGTGTCCTGTCAGCATCATATTCTGACGGTGCAATTTTTAAGGTTCTCGGGCCCACTCAATGGTCATTCTTTGTGCCGTTGTGCTGCACTGCCACTGGCGAAATTTCAATTCGAAGTGATACCCCGTAAGATTGTGCCGGAATGTGGTGAGTACTCTGCATGCTCATAGTTCACCAGTTGTTAACAAGTGACCAGGTATCTGCTGCCTTGAGCACTCCCGGAGGACAAAACAACACGTGAAGGCCGTTGTAAACGCGTCTATGTAGAAGAGTCTCCGACGTGTCGGTGGGTTCATGGCATCAAGTTGTTAGTCCCTTTTGTGGTGATACCGGCACGACCCGTGGAGAAAAGGGCCCGGAACTCTTGGGTGAGACATTAATCAATACTCAGAGTGTATTGTAGAGAGGTGGACAGCTGTGGGTTTTGCAGCTGCGCTGCCAGACTCGGAGTTTGCGTCCGCAACTAACCGTGCCGTTGTTTGCCATCCTAGCATGTCAAAGGGAAAAACGCCGTGATATATCTACGGCCGTTACCTCAGCCTCAAATTCCCTTATACAACCCCTTTCGCTGGTAGACTCAGAATGTCAGACACACCTCTACCGCGAATACGCGACCTTTTCCCCGGTGAGTGCACTATAGCTCTGGTATGACGGATATTCATGTCTTATAATTCGTAGAGCTCTTCAGTGGTAGTGGTAGTGCCTTGACAACCAGGGTAAACCAGCACGCCGAAGACACAGCGACTCGTGGGGTGAGCATATTCGGGTTAATCCTCGGCTTGGTTAACTATAGACAAACTTGCTACCAGCCTCCCCCACTTGATTCTGCGACTGGTCCAGTGGTGAACGTTGCGGGGGCACGCGGCAGCGGGGCCAATGTTAGCTTTCAACAATCTAGGACGCCGCCTGCCGGAAGTCGCACAGTACCTGCTCAAGATAGCACTGTGCAGGGTACCCCAGCTTTGAACAGGTCAAGAAGGGTGAAGCGCTATGTATGTGATTTGTGTACGAAGGCATTTGAAAGGTGAATGCCGCTTCTCGCGAGGTTAAGCATCCCGAATTCACGATGCTCGCCTGTAGGCCGTGCTCTCTGCAAGTACACATGCGTTCACACACCGGCGAGAAACGTAAGTGTACAGTCTTGTTGACTGTTAATACTACGTGCATCTACTCACACACGCTTCTAGCGTACCTTTGTGCTATCGTGGGATGCACCAAGAGGTTTCAAACCAAATCAAACTTGCGCAGGCATCAACTCACCGCTCACGTCGCACGAATGGAGCCTCAGAAACGGTACATGTAACATATTCAAGGCGGCATAATGGCCTTTTCTGAAGATGAGGAGGAGCTATTCAGTATCCAGGACTCAGACCGGTGCTACTGTGGGTAGGAGTTGCACGTGCTCTATGCCGGAAAGTTGGACTGTCCGGTCAGACCGTGAGGTTGAACCTGTACTATAAATGTAGTCAAAGACTATTCGGCAGATTGTTTTAGCTTATCTCGGAATTACACATTGAGCATTGAGCATTGAGCAAAGTGACAGGCGTATCATGCGTCCCGTCCTGCTTCACTAAATCACATCTTCTCCACATTCGACCTAAAGCGCCGATATATTCGATGTTCACCCCCTGGGAACGTATGTGATCTGCGAAAGTCTAGAAGCTAAAATAAATCCCGATAAGCTGATGCATAAGTGTCTTCGCCTTAATCATTGAGTGGTGCTATGACGGTCGATAACACACGCCGCTCTGCTGAAACACTAGCAGAGTACATCCGCGGGACCATTCCCATGCTCATATACTCAAGTTGTGAGGCGGGAACAAATATGATAACCGTGGCGGGGAATGTGACCCAATCGAAGTTGTTGTAGATGATAAGTGCTGCGAAACCCGACGCTTCCATCTGCACAGCGTGGCCTCGTGGCTGAGAATATGGTTCACAGAAGGTATACTCATTTTCTGAGATGACAGCTAAGAGCATCTATACAATCAAGGACGAGCTCCCTTCGGAACAGCAGGAAGCTGGCATCGCGCAATAGGAGGAGGTAGTGTGATATGGTGGCCCGTTGTCCTCGAGGCGTCCTAATATGGCAAGCAAGAGCTTTGAATTATAACAAGGCCAAACAGAACGTGCGAGGAGCCGCCCGCTTCAGGGCTTACTGCGACCAGTCAACTAGTCACCAGTCACTCACCGCTGCCACGACGCCTAGCAGCCATCTGTCTGCTTCCTTCCCGCTCATACATCTCTTGATGGCAACGTTCTCCCTCTTCAATCTGTAACCGATCTACTACAAGCGACATTTCTGGTTTCACTACGCCCTCCACCGCCGTCCCGTCGGCCTCAGCATCTCACGCGTACGACTTTTCAGCGTGGGCTAGCTTACCATGGACATCGACTTCGACGTCTCATTTCCCGCGCTCGTGCTCGGACGACTTCTTCTTGCTTTCTTGCGCCTACCCGAGCCGCTTAAGCACGACCATCAACTCTCATCTCCGCTGACGTCCTATCCACGCTGTTGGTACCGCTCATCACACCAACTTCGCAATGTCTCTCATCTAGTCTACCAGTGCAGGAAGGAGTCTATCTGTTCAACCACGGCGTTGATCCGTACTCAGGCGGTCTGTTTAGACACGTAAGCACGCCCTCCTTGTCAATGTCAACCAACTAACGGCAGACGCAGTCACCACTCCTACTGTCGCTGTTTACCACCGTCCTGCCTCTGAACCACTACACATCCGCGGTATTATGGACCGCTTCCGACGCAATAGCTGCTTGGGCACTGGTTCAGATATGGAGGGCACGCCAGCAGTTGAAGGGGAAGAGTTCGAGGGATACAATGGTCGCCGCAGTGTGAGCTCTTGTTTCTCTCCGGATAGGATCCGCGTTTTGATTAACTGCAGCGCCTGAAGATATCTTCTGAATCCGTATATCCTCTTATCGACTCTAGCTTTGTCAACATCAACGTTTGAGAACGCGCTTCTCCTGCTGAGTGTCATGTTCGCATGTCAAGGTCCGTACCTCCGTGCTGGCCACAGGGCACGTTTCGTTGAACCTTATGCATAGCGCAAACCTCGCTTGCACTTCTCACACTTGCGGTCGCGACACATCTCTGCCTCACATCGGCGTTATTCATACTCCCGGTCGCGCTCCTGCTTTTGACAACGCCCATCTCGCACCTTGCGTCACCGCGTCCGTATCCACACGCGGCTCGAGACATTCTCAAACGCACTGGGCCCATGTTTGCGGAGTATATGGCGTACCTATTGGCATTGGTGGGCGCAGCCATGTTAACATCCGGAGGTTGGGGATGGGTGAGCAAAACATGGGGCGCAACGTGAGTCTGTGTTGTTGATTCTCGTTCAAGGGCTATTCTTATGGAGACTTGGTAGATTCACACTGCCAGACCTGACGCCCAACCCTGGTCTGTGGTGGTATTTCTTCACTGAAATGTTCGACCACTTCCGGCCGTTCTTCTTGATCGTCTTCTCGGTCAGTATCTCCTCTAGCTCTGGTTAACGTTGACTCACATGCCGGTGTACAGATACATCTAGCGATTTATCCTCTACCGCTCTCGATCAAATTCCAGCATGACCTGCTCTACGCGATATACGTCCTCGCTGGCGCACTTGCGACCTTCAAACCCTACCCTCGTTGGCCGACGCAGGGTTGTTCGTTAGTATGGCCGTACTGTTCCCCGAAACATACGCACGTGAGTGTTCTGAATCTGTCTACTCGCATCATTATCTTACTTTACTTTTCTAGATATGCGTACGCCCTTTCCCACGCTTCCTCATTCACTTGCATTCCTCATTACTGCTGCCACTCTTCCATCACTTGTGGTTGGGCTCCGGCACGGGAATGCGAACTTCTTCTATGCCATCACACTTGTGTGGGGTATCGGGATGGGCTTGAGCGTGGGCGATGCGGTTTGGTCCGGACTAGTCACTGGCATCAAGGGGAGCTACAAAAGGATGCCGTGGACGGAGAGTGGGAGATCGCGCAGGAGTAGACGATAACGTCGTTTGGTGGGATTAGCTCTGGATCTACGTATCAGGTTGGCTGAAAAGTATTGTTTTGTCCTTTTGTTATTTGACAGTCGACGAATCAGTTCTGTGGTTGGCGGTCGGCGGTAACGGCAGCCTCTTTCTCCGATTTCCAAGTCTAATACCAAGACATGAAGGCTCCGCTTCGATTAAGAGCAGTACAAGCGGTCTGCTCGCGCTACATATATTTTTCGTCACCAAGCATGAAGAAGCCGCAATCTCCAAGCGCTGCGTACAGTACTGCTTTCACAGACTCCTGTGCATCTATGGTTTTCGAGGCGCTCGAAGGTCCGGCCAACGAGGACTTCCGTTTATGCTTCCGTGTCCGTTTGGTGTTTTGCAGCTCTGTGGTCTACTCTGGTGTGATGGCGGGCTGCATCCGTGTCTTGTCCAGCTTGCGCTTACATCGCCTTAACAGACCCCCCGATAAACTTTCTTGTCGGCATCGCTGGCGTCAATCCGCGGGACGATCATGCAAGCCATAAGTACGACAGCACGCTCATCCCCTAATAAAACAAGTAGAAGCTCGCCTATCGCGGGGAAGGTGTCTAGATGCCTGAGCAAGCCGAAGAATAAGTGCAGCTCAGTCACCTGCGGCGGGGAGCAGACAACATCTAAGCGTCGTCGAAATTGCAATTCCTCGTCTCGCGCGCTTTCTAGGTGCGTAGCTAGTTCAGCTCGCCCAGTGCAAGGGTGCTTGGTGTGCAAAGCGCTGACGTGCCATACTAATTAGCTATATCAAGGATGCGATGTGCGCGTCCGCTTGACCACAGCCGCGCTGACAGCTTATATGCACCCGCGGGGTGGGCCGCATTCCAGTCCATGGCGTAATTGATGGCTAGGGCCAAGCTAGGGCCCACGGTACCGCGGGCTGTATTGAGCGGCGCAGTATTGGTCGCTATGGGCCGGAGGGGCTCGGGCAAGCCGGTCAGATTGCACGCTCAAGTATGAGCACTGGGCTTTGGAACGCGTTCGAGGCGCTTGGCGAAATGGAACTCACCTGACGATGGCATGCGAGACGCTAGATGTCTGTGTTTGTACACCAAGGTGTGTACCAGATGTTTTGCCATACTCTAATATTAAGGTGCTCATTCGCTACGTCCGCTTGTGTAAACGACGGCCTCCACCTACAGGCTGCAGGCGTGTGCGACAAAATGTGATTTGCCAAGATCAAGCCGCAGAGTTCTTTCGGCCTGAAGTGCAAGACCGTAGTACATGCAGAGTACGTCGTGAAGAAGCTAGGCCCCAGAAATCGCGCGGATAGCATGGCTGACTCGGGTGCCGGCGAACTGCCGAAAGGCATTGTGGAGGATTGAACTAAGCAGTAGGTCAGCATTGGTAACTGCAATAGCGAAACACTGGCCTGATTGCAATCAGCAGAGACCACGTCCGATGCCCTCCACATGCCGAGGCTGGGCATATGCTGATGCAGAAGTCTTTGTGACGTTGGCTTTCCATGTGGCTTTGCAAGCATTCGTACAAGTACTCTGTGCAATTCCGATGATGACGTTGGCTTCCGCGTCTTGCTATCCGAGCCACCCGTATGCTGGAGCAACGTCACCAATCTCTGTACCTTCAAATGCTGGTTTGACGGTGCCACACCGCTATACCGCCCTTGATCACAAGGTGGGTCTGCTACAGTTGGGCTGGAACGATGACCTTGACGTACCAGTCCGATGCGGACATCGGAAAGTTGCGGACCGTGGAAGGCATAGTTTACCATGAAACCAGACGGCTGACGCTGGTCGAGCTGAGATGAAAGCCGGAGGTACAGCTCGACGACTGATCCATGCCGGTAACCTGGTACGTGCAATCGGTCCCGGGCCAGTTCATTTAAGGTTATGATAGCTCACAATGCCTTATCTAGGTACCATCTAAAATGCTTGACAGCGATTTCAACATACATTGAGGTACACCGTGCGTGTTATTGTGACGAGATCTTGGTTCATTTACTCTAAGTGTGCGCTTGACATTGGCTCAAACGGGCGCAAATCAGCAGCAACATAACCTCATCCTAATATTGCCCACCAACACTACGTTGCGACGACGCGACTCCTAAGGCTCTCGAACCACCTTTATGTCCATTCTTTGTGCCGTTTTGCGCCACTGCCGCTGGTGAAAGTTCATTTCCAAGTGGGCTGTGGGCCGCGGCGACCGAGGCTCTCGCATTGATATTGGGACTATGACAGCTGGTGAGTACTCTGCGTACCTATCGTTTCTCGGTTGTTGACAAGTGACCGGGTATTTGCTGCCACGAACACTTCCTGAAGAGAATTCAATACGTGAAGGCCAGTGCAAACGTGTCTGGAGGAGTCTCCAACATGTTCGCGGGCTCATGGCGTCAAGTGGTCAGGTCGTTTTGTGGCGATACCAGCACGAGTGAGAAATAAACCGAGAACTGTCAACTGCGGACCCTAATCAACATTCGTAACGCATTGGAGAGAGTTGGACAGCTGTGGGTTTCACAGTTGTGCTGCCAGACTCGGAGCTTGCGTCGGAAACAAGCTTGTCGTCATTTACCATCCCAGCATATCAAAGAAATGGACGCCGTACTATATCTACGGCCGTCATCCTGGGCTCACAATTCCCTTATACCAGCATTTGGCTAGCAGACTCAGAATGTCAGACATAAATTTACCGCCAATACGCGAGCTTTTTCCGGGTGAGTGGGCTCTAACTCTAATATGATGCAAATATACAACTCACAACTGTAGAGCTCTTCAGTGCCAGTGCCTCAACAGTCATGGTAGGCCAGCATACCGATGACACAGTGGCTCGCAGAGTGAGCATATCCGCTATGGCTACCGGCTTGGCTAACAGTAGAACGACTTGCTTTGCAGCCGTATCCACATAACACTGTGACCGGACCGGTGACGAACGGTAGTGTGGTTAATATGGGCTCTCAACGGTCTGTGGTGCAGTCTCCCGGACGTCAAGCCGCATCTGCAAGTGATACAGATAGCCTCCGACGTACCCCGACTTTGAGTAGGTCAAAAGGGGTAAGGCGCTACGCATGCACTATGTGTCCGAAGGCATTCGAAAGGTCAGTGTTGTTTCTCGTAAGATCAAGCCTTTTGACATCATTGCGCTCTCATATAGGCCGTGCTCTCTAGAGGTACACATGCGCTCTCACACTGGCGAGAAACGTAAGCGTACAGCTTCTTATACTCTTATCTCCGCGGGCTTTTGAGCTGATATACGCGCGCTTCTAGCGTACCTTTGTACCGCCGCAGGATGCGTCAAACGGTTTCAAACCAGGTCAAATTTGCGCAGGCACCAACTCACCGCTCACATCGCGCGACTTGAGCACCAAACGAAGTCGCACAGAACCATATCAAGGATTGCTTGACGCACTGACCCTCAACATGGAGCTTACCAGTATTCATCAGAAAGGCCGGTCCTACCGTGGGTACGAGGTGCACATGCACTATGCCGAAGAGTTGAAATGCCCAACCGAACGAGACTAAAGATTTATTGTACTATGTATGAAATCAAATCGCAGAGGCCACTGAGCAGATTGCTTTAGCTTGTTGCGAAAGCACACTTTTATAATTGACTCGGAGTGTGAAGCAAAGCGTATTATACATACTATTCTAATTTACTAAATCACATCTTCTACACAATCGACCTATGGCGTCAGCTTTGACGTGAGTTCCTGGGAATTTTCAAGATCGGCGGGAGTACCGGAGCAAAAGCTCGCGGACAGATTGATGTCTTTACTAGGTTCGTCTTGATTGCAGTTCCACAGAAAACTTGAGCAGAGGACATTCGCGGGACCGTTCCCATGTTCATTTACACGACATGAGTAGATGTGAGCGATATTATATCTAGTAGCCACTCAGTAAAGTACGGTTCATTCAAAGTTGTTGTAGATGATGAATGCTGCGAAAGCCGACGCTTCGCATCTGCACAGCGCGGCCTCGTGGCTCTGAGACTATGACTTACAGGTGACATGAGGTAGATTCCCTATGGGCGTACTCTTAGATAACTGCTAAAAGCGGCTATTGAATCGGCTAGGAGTTTTGTGTGGAACAGAAGGATGCTGGCATCGCGCCATAGGAAGAGATAAAAGTGATGCGGTGGCGCTTCGAGGCTTCCAAATATGGCAAGCAAGAGCGTTGAGTTCTAAACATGTAAGTTCCGCGGTTCGCGCCACGTGCTCGCGAGCTGCTGAATGTGAGGTTTGTTCAGTTTGTGAGCCGTTATACACCGCAGGCCTATGAGACTGCGCGCTGCCGTACTGCGAATAACTTAAGTAGGGGAAGAGTCAGGTTCGGGGACATGTCGGTAGGGATGAGCGCCTATTGATACAGCGATTTTTGGGCAGGGCAGAAGCTCGTAGTCGCTGCAGCATGCATGTACCTCCACACAACCCAACAAAAGCTACACGAAAATGCGCGGACCAACGATGCCTATCGATTGGTGCAGGCGGTACAGGATTTGGGTGACATTTGGCCACGTTGTAGGGAGATTTCTCGCTTCGCCAGCGATGTTGAAAAGCACGGGCGCTACGTGCTGTGAGTTTGTACATGTTTGTTCGGCCTTCAGCCCCCTTAGGAATATGCTCACTCGCTCCGCTCGCTCGCAACAAGGCCAAACAGAACGAGCGAGGAGCCGCGCGCTATTCACGCTACTGTGACCAGTCATCACTCACCACTGCCACGACGCCTGGCAGCCATCATCTGTCTGCTTCCTTTCCAGCTCAAACATCTTTTGATGACACCACTCGCTCTCTTTAATCTGTAACTCATCTACTACAGGCGACACTTCCGGCTTCACTACGCACTCAACTGCCGTCCCATCGGACTCAGCATCTCCCACGCGCATGACTTTTCAGCGTGGACTAGCTCGCCATGGATGTTGATTTTGACGTCTCGTTTCCTGCGCTTCGTTCTCGGACTTCTTCTTCGCTTTCGTGCGCCTGCCTGAGCTGCTTAAGCAGGACCACCAACTCTCGTCTCCACTGACATCCTATCCACGCTGTTGGTACCGCTTCATCACACCAACTTCGCAATGTTTTTCATTCAGTGTACCAGTACAGGAAGGAGTCTATCTGTTCAGCCACGGCATTGGTCTGTACTCAGGTGGTCTGTTCAGACATGTAAGCACACCCTCCTTGTCAATCTACAATTGCACATGCATGAATGCCGCAAGTGAAGTGGTGCCGACTGAGTTTATCATATGCTCTGGTCTGGTCGAGTAAAGGTCGCATAGTATCTGTTGTCCTGCGGAAGACGATAGCAGCCTGTTTCTGTGCAACATAGTGAAGCAATACACACTGGCGGCCGAAGGGCAAGAGAAGATATGGTGAGAATGAAGGGCTGCGTGGAGATAAGGAACTTGCAAAGGAGCCAAAGCCAGGAGACGCAAGCTGGGAAGGCCTTGAAGCTTGAGGTGCCTATTTCGAACGGGAGGAAAGGACGACGTCAAGCACGACAGAGCCAGTCATCGTGATCTTCAATTGGGACATCCAGCTAAACGTGGCAGCAAAACTGGCTCCATCCCGCAGCTGCTTTCGTTTGCGATAGCGAACAACCGCGGATCTCCAGTCAAGAAAAATGTTTGATGTGTAGGCGAGACTGGACAGAGCAAAAATAGGATGGTGCCCGTTGACAACATGCGTCGGCATTGGTACAACGTCAGAGCAGGCGACAAGCTGTAGCCGAGGATCGACAATGGCAACGCTACAGCCTTCAACGACAATACTACGCACTCCCGTCGACCGACGATGCCCGACTCGAAGTGAGCGTAGTGTGGAGTTGGACCACAAGCGTAAATCGCTGAGGTCAGAGCTGCCGTGGCGGGAACGAAGGGCACTGTCTGTCTGTTTGTCCAGAGATCCTGTGCCTGCTAGATTATATGCGGACACCATCTGTAAAGTAGGACGTGCCAGCAATTATAAGCTCGCGATGCAGGCAGAAGACGGGCCTATTCCAAGGGAGGAGTAGCACTGATGGCATACTAACCTCGCCTACACAGACAACAAGGTGCAGGGTTAAGAGCAAAATGACCTCCAAGCGAGTGAGAATATCGGAAACGCTCTGTTGAGGCTTGTCAGTATTGACTGCAACACTAGTTTTGCTCAAGCGACCTGCCAAGAGCTCGAGCCAAGGAGCACTTAACTTATCATGACCAGTGCTGATCAATAAATACGCAATTATATACACTTATGTATTGGGTATAAACAGAGTAGTCAAAAGGAGCAGCGTTACCAGCAGATTGGGCGGGTTGTTAGCTGAGACTGCTTCGTGCTCTTGCATACGCTAAGGTTGTCGACTTGATTGACTATATTTTCATTTGTGCAAGATGATCCTTACGGTCAGAAAGAGAGGCATTAAGCCGCCAGGTCCGCTATTGGCAATGGCAGCCCTGGAGAAGGAGATCAAGAAGGCGATGGGAACATCTTGAAGATGGGATGTTAGCGACAGCGTCAGCCAGCGACGGAGAAGTAGGACCCACGTCCAACAGATAACTGCATGTGCATCTTGCCGCGTTCTGCCTGGCAGACATCATCTCCGAGTTCTGGGGCGAGAGGGGTGTGGCAACGGACAGGTCGTGTTGCTGAAGTAAATATCATCGGATTAGACGGCACTATCGTGGGTGAGAGCTGCAGCAGCCGGAAGCGAGGAAACGAAGATATGCACGAGCCTAGATGCTACCGCCGAGTCGAGAGCAAAGATGACGAAAGAGAGTTGAGGATGGGCAAGCTCAAAGCTTGATGTCCTGAAGTGTGGGCTTGAGTGGGAACCTGTTTGTGTTTGGATTTCTGGACGATACACATCTGTAACTTTGTATTTATCGTATGTAGATCTTGGTTGCTGGTGGCGAGACCATCTGCTGATGAGCAGTGAGCTATAGGGTGCGGACTATATTTTTCCAGACTCATAGGACCATGCATGGCAAGACCTCCACTGTACCATCCCATAGTTTGCCAGTTTCTGTTTGAGGAAAGCCTGATTGTCCTGGCTATGCTCTCCACCATACGTGCTTGGAGTGAACTACGCTCATTGTAGGTAGTGAGTTTGAGAAGTTTGTAGAGCCGTAAGGAGAACAAAACTGACAATGCCGTAGCCGCGTGGTGGATTTTACAGTTCCTGAGACACTTCTCTTCCAGAGTACAAGACAAAGTCCATATTTCTCGTGTGACCACCGCTTTCAGCGAGAACTGCTTCCAAACGGCAGAGGTACCTGGAAGAGTGGGATAAGGCAGCAGCCAGAGGCAAGATCTGTGCGCGAGGGACGTTGACCCATGAGCGAAGGATCTACGGGAATACGAAGGTCACAGTCAGTGGAGTTCAAGATCGCCACAAAGGGAGACGGACGCAGACGGTGAGCCGGTGACAGCCTTGTTCGACGCAATATCTGGTAAGGACCTGCGCACAGATTTGAGTGGCAGTATTGTGCAGGAAGCTAAGACGTACCTGAGCCAGTGACCTATTGCACTCCACTTAGCCTCCTAAACGCTTCGGTGTGCCTCACGGGTCGTGTAAACGCCTGAATGATCGGAACGGGTGTTCAGACCAGTGTGACGTGAGCTTACCAGCGCCAGAAGCTAGAAAGATGGTGAGCTAAAGGTCCACGATCGAGGATTGTAAGCCCGCACAACATCCTTCCTTATTTGGACGTCACGTGAAGCTCGGGCGCCAGCTACGACTTCACCACTGTGCAAAGTATTTGGCACATAAACACATGTAAACAGCCTCATAAAATTGTAGAAAATTTGTAAAGAAGGCCCTCCGGGCTTAAAAACAATATTTCTGTACTCTAACCTCTAAACCAACCCTAACCTAACCGAACCTAAACCCTAACAGCTAATCCCTAACCATTAACTCCGAACTAGCTAATCCGAACCAGCTAACCCAAACCCTAACGTCCCAGTAGTGTTACAGGTTGCGCTACGTGCGACGGGAGAGTTGCACAGTGAAATAAAATAAAATATAAAAAGGAACAGTAAAAGCATCGTGCCAAGTTCGAACCCAGCTCTCCAAAACGACTATCTAACCGCACCTAGCCAATAGTCTACGGTGACATATGAGCATGGCAAGCGTTTAATGTATAGATTAAGCTTGGCATCATGTGACGTCCGAATAAGGAAGGATGTTGTGCGGGCTTACCGTCCCACGATTGAGGAGTGAAGCGAGCAAACTGGTAGTGGGTTGAATACTTAGGAGCAGCAGTCACTTCAGGCCAAGCAGATGGTTGGACGACAGGACTGCAGGATGCACTGCTTGGATAGAGAGAGCGTTGGGCAGAGGTGGTGGTGGTCATTTAGCATTGTGACTTCGAGGTGGACGCGAGCGTAGACGCTTCGACAAGATGAACAAGACCCTGTAGTGCATCAGGACCCCGCAAGCACTGTAGCTCCTGAGGCCTAGTAAGAATGCCATCTGGGGAACCTACCGGAAATCTAGCACTGTCTCAAGTCCTAGGTTCCCATAGGTAATGCTCTGTCTCCGGTAGGTTACTGTAGGTTGACCTATCATTTCAACACCGCACAATTCTGCCGGAACTGTACAGTAGTCTATCGTAATCATGCGTAATCTATGGTCATCTATATGCCTGCTCCTTTGACTCGAGCGCTTCCATATTGTGCACATGCTAGAACATATGGTGATCTAGGCTTGTATAGGTTGTGGAAGCGCATACATCAACAATCTAGTGATATCTATGCATGCGCAGATGACTCCCTCACAAAAGCTACACCCTTCTACCGCGGCCTACGCCAGTGTAGACTGTGAAGCGCATAAGCGCGCGTTTTGCATGCCATACCAAACCTTCGCTGCCACCTTGACCTGCAGCTAGCTTGACTGTTCGCCGGCACCTGCAGTTCCTAGACTGTGTACATGAGCCACAAGTGTGAGGATATTGTGAGCAGAAGCATACACACACGTACCAAGAGGTGGGTCTCCCACGCCCCATCCTCAGCCTCTCTTGCTCTGCGAGACAGAGCGGTTAGCACCCCAAAATCTCCTGTGCAAAGGGTAATCCCAGCGTACTTTCTACTTCTTCTCGTTCGCGAGCTGCTTTGATTCATCTGTTTATTTTTACGACAAAGCGTTAACACAGGATGGATTATTTGACATAAGCACACATACCTTCTTAGCATCGCTCGGCAGTTTGCTCTAGTAAGCATTAAACTGCGTATCGAGGCCAACTGGGTTCATTTTCTGCCATTCTTTCCCTGCCAATGCCTTACAGTAGCATATATAAATGAGTGATATACTGTGCAACGTGAGAAAAGAATATACTTCAGTGCAATCTTGCTGTTAGCTCCATATTCGATGGGCTTCCCTTGTTTTTGAATAAGTACAGCTCGGTGAGTATACCGAGTGATACAAGGCAGGCGTACCATGTTTGTGTCAGCCCAAAAGACTTCAGCTCGTTCTCCCCGCCTTTATTTTTGGAGCTAGAGCTTGTGATACGAAAGCACTTCATCATCTCTTCTGTTCATCGCTGGACTCGAGAGTACTGCGTATGCGCATAGCTAGGAATATTTGCAGTGTGGCGGTGTGGTTGCGTTAGCTGTCTGCTCATATAGTGATGAGAAACTTGTCAGGACTGTGGGCACATACACTGGCACATTTTGCTCACCGCAGTCCCTTACAGCCCTTTGGTTACTGCCAGCTTGCTTCCAGTCTTGTCATTCCCCTCACGTGAGCTTGTGACAAAAGATGCAGAAAACGAGTGATCTTGCTATTGCTCTTCGAAGGTATTGAGATTGCTTGAAGAGGCCGCCGGAGGCAGATGAGGGGTGGGAGGATGGCGAAGTCGGAAGGAGAAGTAAGTGACTCAGGATGGAGGCGGGGAAAGTTGCTTGGAGTGTTCACTTTCGGCCGGCTTGCCGAACCTTGCCGAACTCTCGACCAAGCGCCGCCACACTTTTCTGCCTTCTCTCTTCCTCCTCTCCCTTCCCCTTGCTGTAGCGCTTTTCTCTTGTCCGGAATACATACTTTCAGCGCTTATCAACTCAATTCAACCCTCCAGTACTCCAGTGGCTGCCAGTTTTTGTTTGTAGCACTCGGGTCTGCGAAAACTATTAATTCCATGCAGCGCTTAAGCACCCTTTGACACATAGCTTCGTCACACTTGCGAACACAAGGCTGCCCTAATCCTGTGGGGATTTCTGTACACAAGTTGCACTCTAAATATTCTCTAACTCCCTGCTTACTTTAGGTGACCTCCTACCATTACATTGAAGTGAGCACAGCGTGAAAAGCTTGCCAAGCATCTGCTTACCTTGGCAAGCTTGGGCGCTGCTGGGAAATAGACGCTCAACGCCATCTTGGCGCTTTACTTAACTTTTGGTAACTTCACACAGCTTTTGCTGCCTTCCATGTATTTAATGTAGTCTCAGCTCTTTCTATTGTACAAGTTCATGCCTGATGTCACCAAAGCTTGTAGTGCTAGCTGCAAATTAACTTGAAGTGCTTGAAAGCCGCAAGACTGCTGGAATTAAACCTGGGCGCCTATTTGTCCTGTGGCATTGCCGCAAGTCTAGAATCCTCGGCTCTTTGCAAAGCTCGCCATACACTGACATAAAAACATTGTTCAGACAGTGATGTAAGACTGTTTCTTATAGTATATCACCCTTATGAGTTACTTACTCGTGCATCTGAGCACTTTGTGCTTTGGGTGCTTCAAGCAGCTTCAAGTCGCTTGCGATCAACTTTGATGGGCTTCAAGTCGCTTCGATCAGCTTGCACTAGCTTGTGTGGCGTAAAGCTGCTTTCACAAACTTGGATGTGCTCTTGCAACTATTATTAAGTATATGCCACATTAATGTGTGTTACAATACTTATATAGACTGAAGTTGAGACCAGAATTGTAAGGCATTCTAATCTTTCATTCAGGGTCCAATTGTGGACTCCCACCCGGCCCTTCCTTACCTGGCAGGCCGCCACATGGATATAACTCAGTCATCCTGCCTTGCGAGCATTGTCAAGATATAAGTGGGACAGCCTCTCTAACTTATGCAAGCATATTTATGCCATCTGGTTTAGTTAGAGAATCACACCCCAAGCGCCGAACACAGCAAGACTTGGAGCCTGGGGGTTGCGGTTGATAGGTGCGCAAGCGCAAGTGTGGTCGGTGGTAGCGCCGATCTGAGGCTTTGGCTTTAATTGCAGCTCAACTATTGTTTCCAACTTACACCTCAGGCAAGCATATAATGGGCGACCAATGATTGGACCTTACATCTAAGTTCCTGAAATGCAGTTTATAAGCCACTGCAAGCCAACTCGAGTGTGCAGTGATGGGAAGCTGCTTCAAGCGCCTCGAAGGAGCTTGAAGCAGCTTGTGTTGAGTCAGATAGACGCTGTAAGCACTCTGCTCACATCTTCTCTATTGTTCTACCAGGTTTCACTATGACGACCCCTATTGTCCATTGTCCTAGTACCTATTTGTGCCTGTTTATAGTACAGCCACACTGTATTGTATATAAGGCAGCTTTCTGCGCCATACTCTAATAAGACTCTTACAACTCTTAACCCACTTACGTGTATTCAAACCAGCCTACAGGTGAGTAACCATCCTAGCTTTCTCTAGGCCTCGGTAGGAGTGTACGCTGCTGTATGCGCTGCACTTCTACAGGTTATGAGCCCCGATGATGCAGTTGATTGCGCCGTCACTGGCAGCAATAACCAGCTCATTGGTAAACTTGACTGTACTTGTTCGCTGCCATCGCACGCGACGGTTGCGCTCTCCAGCGCACTGTCTGCGCCAAGCAAGCTGAGCAGGCCTGAGGGAGCCCTCCAGGGCCCCTCCTTGGCTAAAGCCATGTCAGTACGTTGTACTGACAGTTCTGCCCCTACAGAACTCAACAATGTCTTCTTCACTCGAGAAGCTTGTCCTCATCCTCGACGGAACCAACTGAGAGCACTAGAACGACACCTTGAGGTTGTTTCTGGGCACTCAGGGAATCGCTCATCAGCTCACGACGACCCAGCCGAGGGTGCCGGCCTTAGTCCGCACTATCCCAGCAGTTCCCGCTTGCACTGCAGTTGCAGCTGATGGTACCAACCCTGCCATCCCTGCTCTCCCTGCATCTGGCGAAGTACCCGGCAACGAGCATGAGCACTCCAGAGCTGTCGACAAGCTCGACAGCTGGATCAACGATGACCTCCGGGCCATGGGCTTCATTCACCTTTGCCTGACTTACCAGATTGGTCAGTCAGTGAAGAATGAAACGACAGCCAAGGCTCTGTACGAGTCCCTGCAGATGACCTACACCCAGAACACTCTAGGTACAGCCTACGCTGACTTCAGGGGCCTCCTGGAGACTCGCATCCCCGAGGATCAGTCCCCAGCACCCGTGATCGCCAAGATCCAAGCCCACGTCGACCGCCTAGGCCTAAATGCGGTCCATGCAAGCGTAGATGATTACATACACCTGATGCTCCTCATATCGAAGACACCAGGGTACGGTAAGCATATCACCACCGTTACCACACTAAATCAGAAGATGGTAGACACAGCACTGACTCCTACCCCACTTGGGGCCCTTGAACCCAAGGTTTATGGGCAGCAGCTCATCGCTGCTTGGAAGCAGCGAAAGCTTTCCGATGGACAGCGCAAGCAGACTGAGTCTGCTAAGCGCCGTCACCGCCGTCAAGAATAAGGAGAAGGATCCTCAGTTCAAGCAGCAGCAGCGCCCGCGCGGCAGCAGCAGCAGCAGCAGGATGGTGCCGGCAACGGCAAGGGAAAGAAAACCCAGCGCAGCAAGCGCGTGGGCAAGGGCAAAGGCAAGGTCCAGGACGCTGACCACAGTCACTCCTACATCGCCACCTCGGTCATTCTGGTGGTGAACGACTTCACCCCTAACGTGCCACTCCCCAAAGTCCGAGGCTGAAGAAATGCAGTCTCGCATCGAAGGAGAACACAAGCTCTGGCTCGCTAATGGCAACTAGTTCCCCCGCCTTCCGCGAAGGCATTAGCTCTTGCCGAGAAGCTCAAAGTCGTCAGGTCCCAGGAGCGCATTCGGACCCTCGAGGAGGTTGTCGACGCCAATGAGCACAACACTCATCGCATGGACGCTATGCGGGACATCGAACACCGCAACCTGCGAACACAGTTCGTGAGTTAGAATTCCAGCAGGAGTTCACTCTAGACAATCTCCCTGCGCTAACTAAATTGTTAGCAATCCTCAACGAGGACGACGAGTTTCAGACTCTGCACAAGGCCCAGCTCCACGAGGCCGGCAGAGCTCCGTAAGACTGCCCACAAGCAGTGGATCGCAGACAAGAATGCTGCCCTGAACAAGGGCTCAACCCACGACCAGAAGCGTCGTGGACACTTCTAAGTGGGAGCGCAACCAGCTCGTAAAGCTGGCTGTTGCCTAGGAAAGCAAGTTTGCTGCCACCGCCCGCCGGAGGATGAGGCTGCCGAGAAGGCTCATCGCATCAAACAGGCTGACTTCAACTACGCTGAGCTCGACGCCCGCATCGGCCAGAACAACGTCGCTCTCAAACGCAAGTTTGCTGAGCCGGAGTTTGTTGAAGGCAGCTCCTCTCGCTCCGCCAAGCGCTGGCTCGCGCGAACCCCTCGCCGATCATCTGGTCCGACGAGGTCGACATGCAAATGTCGCTTGACAGAGAGGACAGCTTCGACACCCGCAACCACTCTGACATTGAGGACGTTGTGTCCTCAGAAATAAGGACAGCGACGGCAACGTTGACGACTAGTACAGCGGGATGCCTCATGGATAATCGAGAGATCCACCAGGACATCATTGACGCGTACTTCGAGCACGTCCCTCTCACTCTGAACTAGTGCACAACACTAACCGATACCTTGCAGCTAATTGCACAATGTCTCGGCAGGCTGGATTAAGCAGTAGATACCACATGTATGCTACTGTATTGAATGGAGCTGGATTCCTTCAACAATCAGACCAATGTGTGCATAATAAGTTATTTAACACGTGTCAGAGTTGCAAAGGTAAAAACCTTGCAAAATCAAGTGATTGGCTGCTCGACTCTGGAGCATCATTTCACTTTACCGGTCAGAGAAGTCTACTGCACAACTTGCACAACATTGACCTAATAGTCATTCAAATGGTGAATGGGCATGCTACTATCTCTGAGGAAGGTGACTCTGTCATCAACTACCGTCCTAGCACGACAAGCAGAATGATTAAAGTCTTACTGAAAATGTTCAACTTATGCCTTCTTAGAAGGACATGAATCTTATCTCGCTTGGTCAGCTGCTACGACAGAACCGGTTAATCGAGGGTGACGCAACCACTCTAAAAATCCTTGATGGTGATAACCGTTGGGAATTATTGCAATTCGCGCCGCTTTATTCAAATGCAACAGTATACTATTTAGACACTGATTGAAACAGCCTTGCGCTGGTCTTGCACAAAATAATGCATAGACGTTTTGACACCTCTGTGAGCAGATCCTACGTCAACTTCTGTCAGCAACGACGGAATGTCCTGACTTCAATTATAATAAGTCGAATTCACCCTGCTCTGGCTGTGCACAAGGAAAGATGCATAATCGCTCATTCCTACCGATGCCTCAACGAGCATCGCGACCTTTCGAGCTTATTCACAGTGACTTGAAGGAATTCCCAGTTGATTCATATCACCAGTACAAGTATATCATCACCTTTGTTGATGATTATACATCGCATGCATGGATTATTTGCCTAAGGCTAAAATCCGTCGCCATCCAAGCGACAAAGAACTTTCTTGCTATGGTTAAAAACCAGCATAAAGCCAGTGTTGAGAGCTGGATGTCGGATGCAGAAGGAGAATATAAGTCAAACACATTCGTTCAAATGCTAAAGGACGCAGAGATTAAAATCCTGACTAGCGTTCCACACACTCCACAGCAGAATGGACGCACTGAGCAGTTCAATCGAACCCTCATGGACAAAGCCGAGGCTATGCGCTTCACAGCTTGCATTCCTCCGTTGTGGTGGGAATTTGCAGTTATGCACGCTATAGTGCTTTACAACTGCACCCCATTTCATGATTAAAGTGGGTTACACTTTACGAGGCACTCATAGGTGAAAAACCACGCATTGATAATATCCGCGTGTTTGGCTGCAGTGCATGTGTGTTTATCTCTGCTGACGTTCGAAAGAATAAACTACAGCCTAAGTCCGAAATGATGACATACATCGGACACGACAAGCACGGTTGGACCTTCATGAGAGGACTCAACAACGTCGTGTTTCACTCAACTCAAATTGAGTAGTGCGAAACTTATTTTCCCAAGTGTTCTGATGGCAAAATGCCTCGCGCGACCTGACCCGCCTGCACAAAGCACCAACAACAGGAAAGACAGTGAGTCTTCGCGAAGGTGCAGGATTAGATGATAGTGACAATGATGCACCACCACCTAAACAGCGAGCTGCACCTCGTACTAACCCTCCTTCCGCCAAAAAGAGACCGAGCGGGTTGAACGACGGTTTGACCCTTGAGCCCCCTGTTGGGCGTAGCCCGAGTCCGCCCTCATCGCGAAGCGACACCACCCGCAGTAAATCCGCAGGTACTGGCACTACTAGTTATTCCTGCCGGGCCGCGGCATAGTATTCGTAAACGAAGGATCCCAGTCAGAAATCCAGGCTCTGTGTACGGCCAGTTACAAGCACCATCACGAGTTTTAAGTGCTGATAGAGGTATCCATAGTTAGGAAAAGCAGACTGGCCAGACCAAGCCCACCAAGGTTAGCTACCAAGAGCGCAGTCAGTCTAGCAAGCAGCCCGACAGTGTCCCCGCCACACGTCCTGCTAGCCCTTCTACATCCGAACAGCTCGAACCTATTCTGGATATCACTGAGCCCACTGAAGACACTGGAGGCGAAAGCCCAGTGTCAGATGGCATACTGGCATGACTGTGCCGGAAGGGAGAGTAAATTTCTACAATTATTTGCTTGCTCAAGCAGTCGATCCTAACGCAACAAAGTCTTCAGTCCGAGACTGGACTTTATGTGACATAAACTGCCTGCCTGCGAAACAGCAGGTAGAATGGTGTGCTGCATGCAAAGACGAGCTCGATGCATTGAGTAAAGAGGCGTGTTCGAACTCGCCCTGCGGCCGAAAGGCAAACACGTCATTAAGAACTGATGGGTTTTTGATGAGAAGTCAGATGGTCGAAAGAAAGCGCAACTTGTAGCTCGCGGCTTCTCCCAGATTGAGGGAATCGACTACGACAAGATCTTCTCTCCAGTCATACAGTTTGAAACTGTTAGATTTGTACTTGCCCTTGCGGCACTCGAAGGCTTCTTCCTCACTGGCCTCGATGTGCGCAATGCATATTGTACAGACTGTTAGATGAGGAGATCTACATGGAACAACCCGATGGCTTTCCTGCTCAAGGGAAAAAGCACATGGTGCTTCGTCTCTGTCAGCGCCTTTATGAGCTTAAGCAGGCAGGACTGTTCTGGTGGAAAGCCCTTAGCAAGTCTATAGCTGAGCTCGGCTTCAAAAGATTGAAGTCCGATGCTGGTGTATACGTCAAAGGCACGGGCAACGACATGGTCATCGCTGTAGTCTATGTTGACGACGCTATATTCGCCCGGACGTAGCAAGGCAAAAGTACTCCAAGAAAAGGAGTCCTTTATGCAACGATGGGAGTGTCAGCGATATGGGCTGACGTAAAGGAGTTTCTGCGCATGCGCATACAACAAGTTGGCAACAAGATTGTAATTGATCAGTGCGCCTACCTTGATAAGGTACTCGAACACTGCGGCCAGACCAATGCCAAGATGGCAAAAACTCCGCTTCTTGAGGGATATATTCCTCAACCAAATGAAGGAAAGCTTAACAAAGCTCGCCAGAGCCGTTTCCAAATTGTGATAGGCTTACTTCTTTATATCATGCTTGGTACACGACCAGACATTGCATATGCTGTCACAAAGCTCGCACAATTCAGTGCGAATCCATCTGAAGACCACCTGAACAGAGCGCTATATATCTGCCGCTACCTGTCAGGCACTTGTAACTACACCATTAAGTATGACAGCTCTTCCGGGTTAGGCTTGGTGGCATACACCGATGCAATTGGGCAGCTGCTTCTAACCACTGCTCTCAGACTGGCTTCCTGCTAATGCTTGCAGGAGGAGCCTTTAACTAGAGCTCTTTTGCACAGAAGTCTGTAGCAACGTTAACCAAAGATGCCGAATATATGGCACTTAGCGACTGCTCCCGAGAAGTCGTGTGGATTTGAAACATCCTCTTTGAACTCAGTTACAACTTCGAGAAAGTACCCATCTGCAGCGATAACCAGAGCGCTCTATTTGTTTCGGAAAATCCCGTTACTGAAAAGCGCACTAAGCACATCGACATCCGCTACCACTACATTCGCAATGTTGTTGAAGCTGGTCACGTCAAAGTACTCTTCATACCTGGCGTTGACAATTCTGCAGATATCTTTACCAAGAATCTGGGCAGAGTTAAGATCAAGAAGTTCTGACTAATGCTCAGACTTTGCATTGCTGCTAACTAGCGTGACTAAACCAGCGCAGGCAATACGCTGTGCTAGGTTAGAGGGAGTGTTAAGTCGGATAGATGCTGTAAGTGCTCTGCTCATATCTTCTCTATTGTTCTACCAGGTTTCACTATGACAACCCCTATTGTCCATTGCCCTGGTACCTATTTGTGCCTGTTTATAGTACAGCCACACTGTATTGTATATAAGGCAGCTCTCTGCGCCATACTCTAATAAGACTCTTACAACTCTTAACCCACTTACGTGTATTCAAACCAGCCTACAGGTGAGTAACCATCCTAGCTTTCTCTAGGCCTCGGTAGGAGTGTACGCTGCTGTATGCGCTGCACTTCTACAGCTTGAAGGTGGAAAAAGCTCGGAAAAGCTCGGAAAGCTAGCAGCCCAAGCTAAATTGTTAGCTGTTCTCGTGCTGAGATGCATGTAGGTGAAGCGTACTATGGGTGGCCCCCTTTGATAACACTTTCGACTTTCTGCAGCACTGTGCCTCATCCCGTCTCCCTTTCTCCATGATTTTGCATACTTGTTTGCAACAGGGTCTTGTTTATATGTTCGTATTTTTTTTGTATTTCTTCTTTGACTACAGACTTCATCGGAAGGGTTTCAAAAAGACAACTCTGGGTGGACCCAGTAATGATAACTCGGAGAAACTACGCCATCACGAAATTCTCATATTCGTAACGAAATCCGCTCACCTCATTGGCTAATCAACGGTTTTAGCGCTCACAAACTGGTCCTTGAAGTGATAATTGAGCAGTCCTTCATGCACAAGCAGCATCGGCATGCTGAAAAATGTGCAAACTATAGCTATACATATGCTGAGTACTGCCTGAAACTTTGACAATGTTTTCCTAGAGGGATCTAGCAAGGTGAGCCCATCAGCACTCTGATTCAGGCTGTAAACGACCTTCTGGAGCACCTTCCATAATTCCTACACCTCCCTCCTTCGCTTTCAAGCTTTTTGAGTAGACAGGCATGCTTTTATAGCTACTGTGTATCTTGGAAAATAATCCCAGGGTCAATGCTTGAGTCTGCCGGCTGCTAGACCCGAATTATCACATCTGTCCCGTTTATCAAAAGGGGCCACCCATAGTAGGTGAATGTAGAATAGCCTAGGTCATTGATGAATTCGTCGCAGTACAATTGAAGGCGCTAGGCGCTTTGCTTCAGGTTCATGCGGGCGCATAGCCTGGGATAAATTTGGATATATTTAGGACTAGCTGTCTACGTTACGCTAGGTTTCAGCAGAACCGGTTCTCACTGGGCCTGAGGCCTGAGGCCCAATGAGAGTCCATCTGGCGGAACTTATGGCGAAGCTAGCGTAACCTAGACAGTTGATTCCAAATATATCCAAACTTATCCCAGGCTATATGCCCGCATAAGTGTAAAGCGAAGCGCCCAGCACTGCAACTGCACGGCGACAACTTCATCAACCACCTAGGCAGACCTATACTCATTTACATGCAAGCTAGTGTGGGTCAGTGGCTGCGTTCAGCGATCTGACGCGTCTTTCCCAGAGTTTTGTTCTCTGGACAGGCCGTGTCAATGCGTTGACTACAGCGTGCCAGTCCCGCCACCCTCCTGCCACCCTCCCCCTGCTTCCGGCCTTCCGCATCCAAATGCCACGGATCCTGAGCTTCTACCCTTCTAACATGAATCAAATGCCACTCACCCTATAAATTCAGCCTCCTGTGAGAACAAATCGAGCGCTAATTCCCTTGTCTAGGCATGTGCGAAGACAGATGAAAGATCGACTCTCGCCACAAATCTTCTGCTAGGCTGGCACCAGACACACAAGGCTCTTGAGGAAGCTCAAGGCTACTTTGACAAGCTCAAGGCTGTCACAACCGCAATGGCAAAGGCTAACCGCAATACCTCCAGGACATCTACGTCGCCTCTTCCGGACCATACCAAAGATGCCACCGACAATCATGACTCAACGCCATCATCTAGTGCTGTAGAGGGAAATGATGAAGTATGTCCTCTGGAAATCTAGCTTATGCACTAACATAGAGTATGCTAGGTACCTACAACATAGCATCTACCCGTGATAGACAGCTGCAAGCGCCAACAGGAAGGAGTCACAGCTCATGGATCCGAAGAACAACGGCCGAAAGAAACAAAAACACACTGATGACTTGGCTGTGGTCGTGCAGCTCGCTGCAGGGAGTGTCGAAGACACAAGGTGCACTACTGCCTCATCATTTTAATTGTGGGAAATACTGACACAATGCGGCGTAGCGAACCTAGAATTAGTACCGAGACAAACGGGCCGCCACTCTGCGACTTCGCTAGGAGACTCGAAGTCTCAAGCTACCGCGGCCGCTGCACTGACAGCTGCATCCATTCCTCGCAGCAGCGCACTGTAAGTATCTTGTGACTGGTCTGTCTTATAGCTAACAAGTTACCGCACATAGCGATAGTATCTTCACCAACTCGCTGGCATAGACTTCATCCTACGGTGCTTTCAGTGGTCAGCTGGAGAGCACTCCTCCCACGGGCACAATGCAAACAACCATGGATTCAAACACCCTACCGGATAACCCAGCATCTCTGGTGAATGGCTCTGTCAACACACCCATTACGAATGGAACTAGTGACAGTGCAGCTATATTAGTGTTGCTGAAGTTCAGTTCAGTTTGGTTCGGGCCCATTTTTATCTGAACCAGAACCAGAACCAAGTGTTTAGCAGTCAAACCTGAACCAAACTGAACTGAACCAGCATGAACTGGTTTGATTGGTTCAGTTCAGGGTTCGAACTGGTTCGAACCATTGAACCATGTATATATCAGCTTTACTCTGTCAAATTAGTATAATTGCAATGGTAGATCATAATAGAGTTATATGTTGACATCTAGAAGAGTTTTTATAGTGCAAAAGCCTTACATTATGATGTTTTAAAGCTCAGTGTCTGATAGAGGCTGCCAGTTGCCTTTTTGGCAGCTATTGATGGCATTATATGTATTCCAAAACATAAGCAGAGTGACATTTGGTGCTCAGTTTACAAGCACAACAATGAAAAAATAGTTTAGATATGCTATAGTAAGTAAGTTCATATACTTTTCTCTATGAATCCCAGTACAAATATATTATATAACATATGCATGGTTCATGGTTTAAACCGGTTCAAACTTAGTTCAAGGTGTAACAGCCATGCCCCAAATCAAGAACTAAACTAAGTTATCTAGGAGCTGAACTAGGACCGAACTGAACTGAACCACACGGTTTGGTTCATCAGTTCTGGTTCTGAACCGCCAAACTGAACTGAACTTTGGCAACACTAGGCTATATCGGCAACATCCGCTGCAACCAGCTGTTACTAGCAATAACGAGGCTCTTGAACCCACGTCGACCGCCCACGCAAGACAATGAGACCCTTGAGAAACAGGTACGTTGTCACACTTGTTGTCTATGTCTGCACCTGCCCTGCTCATTGTATTGATGCCCTTTACTCAGTCGTGTGGCAGCGGCGAGTGGTAAGAAGACTGGGAAGCCCTTCGAATATGGAGCCAACAGCAGGATCATACTGAAGTATGTTCTTGTCTCACGTTACACAGCATATCACTCATTTATATATGCTACTGTAGGGCATTAACAGGGAAAGAATGGCTGAAAACGAACCCAGGGCGGCCTCAAAACGCAGTTTAATGCTTACTGAAGCAAACTGCCAAGCGATGCTAAGAAGGTATGTGTGCCCACATCAAATAATCTATCCTACGCTAATGCTCTGTCGTAAAGATACACAGATGAATCAAAGCAGCTCGTGAATGAGAAGAAGCAGAAGGTACGCTGGGATTACTATTTGTGTGGGAGGTTTTGCAGTACTAACCGCTCTGTCTCACAGAGTAAGAGGGGCTGAGGACACGGCGTGGGAGAACTACCTCTCGGTATGTGTGCATATGCTTTCGCTCACGGCATCCTCACACCTGTGGCTCATGTACACCATGTAGGAACTGCAGGTGGTGCAAACAGTTAAGCTGGCCGGCCGGTGAAGGTGGCGGTGAAGGTTTGGTATGGTACACAAAACGCACACTTATGCGCTTCACAGTCTACACTGGCATAGGTCATGGCAGAGGAGTGTAGCTTTTGAGAGGGAGTCATCTGTGCATGCATAGATACCGCTAGATTACTGTAGATGTATGCACGTCTACAACCTATACAAGCCTAGATCACCATATGCTCTAGCATGTGCATAATACGGAAGCGCTCCAGTCAAAGGAGCAGGCATATAGATAACCGTAGATTTCACATGATTACGGTAGACTACTGTACAGTTCCGGCAGAATTGCGCGGTGTTGAAATGATGGGTCAACCTACGGTAACCTACCGGAGATGGAGCATTACTTATGGGAACCTAGGACTCGAGACAGCGCTAGATTTCCGATAGATTCCCCAGATGGCATTCTCACTAGGCCTGAGGAGCACGCCTTTGTATGCGGTGTCGCTGAGACGCTGACTCAGTTCTTACCAGCCTTGCACCAGCCACCTATTCTTTGATTTGCCCCTGAACTCTCCCATCTCCCGCTCTATGCACATCGACTCGTAGCCTGACACCTCGCTACGCTGAACAAATATTGAGTGCATCACAAACTGCTAGGCCAACTTTCCGAACCACATCTCTGAGTTGTTGCGGCTAAAGCAGTCATGCTAAGCCATCCGAGCATTCCTGGTGTGTGCGGGAGCAAGGCCGCTCTCAATTGCAAGCTGTTTCTAAGCGGTCAGTTCTCTTGCGACTGGTGAGTGAGTTTGTCTCGTGTTTATCAATGGGATGTTAATTGCTGCTTGGTCTTAAACTCATATAACCGTCATGGCTATCTGTCTAGACTGCCGGACACGCTACATGCTTATCCTGCTGCGGCCACAACTAGACTACATTGTTGTAATAAAGTCTTGGACTCAGCAAGATGACGCCCGGCGCACGTCAGCGGCTGCAAGATTAGCTGATGTGTTTGTATCCAGAACTATACCTTAATATGTCGTCAGGGGCGCGGTGTTAGGCGGTGCGGGGCTAGATTGAAGAGACAGGGAGAGCAATTTGTAGGGAATATGGACAAAGATGGGATATGTGCGGTGGTGTGACTGTACACTCCCGTATTTGACCAGTGCGTACTCGCGACACTACAGCATGCTCGTGTATTCTTGCTAATTCCTAACCACTCGCTACTCAGTGCAAGGATTTTTCGGTGATTCATAAGGAAAAGCATCCTACCACTCTACTGGGTAAATCACAAGATAATATATCTCATCGTCACACGAATCATGAAGAAGTTCGACCCTGCTGGTGCGGCGATGGAAATGTGCGTGGGACATGTGTATTTCGCCGACAATAAACGTGACTGGCCTGGCTGCCGTGAGTCCCGTTTGGTTTTCCTATACTCGTTCTGATGAAAGCATAGATGATTCAAGTGCGTCTCATATCAATTACTTTCGGACCAAACTTGTTGACGCTGCTATTATAGATTCCCGCGCATTTATCCACTTTTGAGGCGTTTGAAGGTCCAGCAAACAGGATGCCCGTTCATACCACTTCCACCGCACTGACTCTGTTCGTCTGACCACATCATTTTGCCATATCCCCTCGGTGTCCCACAGCTGCACAGTCTACTCTGGTGTGATGATGGGCTACCTTCCATACCTTACTCGCTTGTGCTCACACCGCCATAACAGGCCCCTTGCTGGACTTTCTCAACAACATTGTTGGTATACATATATGGGTCCGCTCGACTACAACCGTCCTGACGGCCTATATGATTCGCGATGGGCCGTAATCAAGACCATGGCCACGTACTTGATGGCTAGAGCCCACGTCACCAGCGGGCCCCAAGTGGTGCGGTTTGGTCATTATAAGCGGGAGGTGTTCAGATAAGCTGATCGGGTTGTACGCTCAAGGATGAGCACTGAGCTTTGGAAGCGCACTCGAGCGGGAAGACGAAGTGGAACTCACTTAACGGTGGCATGCGAGATGCTATACATCTGCGTTCGTATACCAGGGTACGTGCTGGCTGCTCTGCCACATGTCCGCTTGTGTAGATGATGACGGCCTCTAGGCTACAGCTGTCTGCGACAAAGTGCGCTCTATCAAGAATCAAGATTGAGCCGCAGAGTCCCTTCGGTCTGAAGTGCAAGACTGTGCATGCGGTGTATGTCCTGAAGACGCTAGGCCCTAAACATTGCGCAGGTAGCGTGGCTGTCGCCGGCGAAGCGGCCGAAAGGCATTGGCGAAGCTCGAGCTATACGGTAGGTCCGGCGATAGTACTTGCAAGAGCGAAACACTGGCCTGATCGTGATCAATAGAGATCGTGACCAATGTCCTTCACATGCCGAGCCAAGACAGACGCTGAGGCGGAGGCCTTTGTAGCGTCAGCACACCGTAGCTTTGGAAGTATTCGTATAAGTACTCTGTACATTTCCAATAATGATATTGGCTTCTGGATCTTAGTGAGTGAGTCACCCGTGAGCTATGGTAATGCCCTGAAATAGAAGCAAGGTCTTGAGTATATACAACAATTGGAGTGCCTGCCAGTGTGTAGACGGAAGACAGTAGTACTACGTCATATCTCAATTCTGTATACGTCTTTTTGGCCTCCCTTGCAATTCCCATCACCTTTATCCATCCACCAGCTTGCTATACTAGCACTTCTCCCAGTTCTTCCTGTGAGCGAAGTGACTGAGGTCGAGTTTAATAAGCCCGCTGCTGCTGAATACTCGCTTCAGACCGGTCGGATCAGACAAGTGAGGTGCTCCTGTGGCACGTAGAACAGTTGTTTGCCATCTGAGCTAAGCACCCACCCATTCCACTCATCATACTCGTCAACCTCCATCACATTTTCCGCAGCCAGCAGTGGAGATTGGATAGGATCTGTAATCAGGGAGGGCGTAGTCCACGTTCACGAGAGAAGAGGTAAGCAGAGTTTGTTGAAATGTCGAGCCCTTGCCAAAGAGTATGATTAGTGCAAGTCAAGAGCGAGTGTTTGCTCAAGATCTTTACTCACCAGGTGGGTGGTGTAAAGATGACACATCCCACAGCTGAACGATGCTGGAATATGTAGTGACAACTGCCGGGATACTTGCCATCTGGTGAAAAAACTACAGATTTTAAGCGGAGCCTCCTGCATATAGCCTTAGAATCTCTACAGCAGATTCGTGGTTCCAAATGCGAATTGTCTTGTTGCCAAACCCAAAAACAATCCAATTTCCGTCTGGGCCGAAGAAAATTGTATGTATGTTGTGTTTGTACCCAACAAGTGGCCTCCCCACAGCCACGCCCGTTTCTGCGTCCCAAATATGCATAGTTCCATTTTGAAAAACTGAGCATGCCAACTTCTGGTCCAGAGAGATTACCACTGAGTACACTTTGTTTGAGCCCGTGCAGGTCTTTTTCTGTCCAAAGGATTTCGCAGTTGAGGTGCGTATGGCTTTAGTCATCCCTTTTTAGTGCCAAGTATAGCGAGTGTGCAGTTTCAAGAGAATGTGGAACAACAGATTGGATCGTTTTCATCGGCATAAATCGGAATAGTGGTGACGGCTCCCGTCTTGGCACACCAAGTTTGAATGGATTCAGATAACAGTGACCAAATGTTTGGGTCGCCACTGGCAGGCGGCAGCGGCAGCGTGTACCGAGGATTGATGCCGCACAGGGCTTGAGATACCTCTAATATGTGTTGCTTAGTTTTCCCCAAGGATACCACACCATTCTCGGCCCCAGATAGGACAATACCGTTATCAGTAGGTGAGAATGCCAGGCAACAAATGCAGTACCGGAATCCGTCGCCATCTCCATGACGGCTTCTTTTAGTTGCGTTGTCCCAAATATGAAGCTCTCCGGCATGCGAACCAGTGGCGAGCTTTTGGCTAGCGAGAGAGAAGGCTGCGCTGCGGATTGTTGTGTACTTAGTGGTAAACCATGCTTCTGCTGGCTCAGCTTGAGCAATAGCCCATAATCAAATGGTCTTGTCCATGGCGCCAGATATAATCTGGGCTCCATCAGTGTGAAGGTAACATATTGAATGCTGTATGAGTGGCCAATGAGCAGGGCGGCACTGTTGGGTCATTAGGTCCCACAGGCAGATTGTGTCATCCTGTGAGCCTGTTGCAAGCAGCTTGGAATCTGGAGAAAATGCAATGGCGCTAACCCAGTCTGTATAGGCGGATAACAGGCTGAAGTCGAGATCATAGTGTCGGAAAAATGGAAAACACCTCATGAGGCGCTAATCTTAGTTCGTCTCATGGCCTCTTGTCGAGCATCATGATGAGATTACGAGGATATCTTGACACTGGACCAGCCTCGCCAGCTCACCTGACTACCCAAAAAGGCTCCGATGAGATAAGCTCACCTCTCACAATCTCATCAAGAGTCATCATGATGATCTCATGAGGCTCTTCTGATGCTCTCCCGAGGCTTCTCATAAGAGTTTAGTTTGTCTCACGAGGCGCCACGGGCGTCCTCCAGTCTCAAGGCCTCACAGCGACACGTGGCGCCTCGTGGAAGCGCCTAACTTTTTCCAACAAGGTCTGTGAGTCTCAAAGACAAACAGTTCCATTGTCAAACCCAGCAGCAAAGAGGCGACCATTGGGAGAGAAGACAGCACCGCATGCCTTACTGCCATCATTGCTATCTGCGCAAAGGGCACGCTTGGCTGTCCCGTTTGCAATCACATGGATCTGCATGGCGGACATAGAACATAATAGGACTGCTTGTCCATCCGGTGAAAATGTAATCACGTCAACCTATTTGCCCTGATAAGAGTTGGAGCGCCAGATTTCTTGAGTGCTTGACATGTTCCACAGTTGAATGATTGTTATGAACTTCTGGGCGTCTCTAAGGTATTCTTTTCATTTTCCATTGTCTTCTGCCCCTATCTATTGTTCTTTCGCCGATACTCATGGTTTCCATATGTTTCTCTATTGTTCTGGACCGCTTTAGTACATACACAAGGATACCGGGTGGTACTGTACAGTTTAGGACTACGCATGTATAAGTAGCTACCATCTGCAACAAAGAAAGC
>JAKOGH010000241.1:0-14602 GCA_024811115.1 Terana coerulea
AGTAACACAAAGTCGACAATATGATACAATATGGGGTAAAGCTCCAACACCACGCACTCGTTACGTTGAATACAGGCATACTGTTAGTAACCCACGAATATGAACCAAAGAAGACACCCAAAAGACTCTCCAAAAAGTGCGGTGCAGCACGCTACGAGCGCGAGGGAGGAAGGAAAGGTGGAAGGTGAAGCAAGCGAGGCAGAGCGGGCATCTGTAGAGGTAGTACTTACCGTGCTTCGTCACAATGATGTCGGTCAGCAACGACATCCCTGCGAGATGGGAACATCAACATGTGATACATGTTGCAAGAATGAAGACATCCTGATAGATCGGGTCAGCACTTCGTAGCGAAAAGTGGCAACTCGCGGTCAGCTCTCAGCATTTTTATTAGAATGGGGAACGAGAACTACTCAACTAGCCATCAAAGTACCCAGTGTACTATGGGGTATTGTATCCTATATCAGAACCGAGAATTCAGGACGTGTAATAGAGCTCACCAGCGTCCATGAGTGACGGGCCGCCGGACTTGGCTGTCTCTCGGGCGCTGTGGTGGTACTCGGAAGGTTCTTTCAATTATGAGGCAATAAGTACCGCTGCCACAGCCAGCCAGCGGCTGCGACTTCTCCGCGAATTAGAGACCGCAGGTATTCCAGAGCTCACGCAATCCGTCAAGCAGCTTTATCTGGGGTAGAACTGCATGGCGCAAGGATTGAGAACGACCACGCCGGTATTGGAACATATTGAGCGTCGAAGAGCGGGAACGGCCGGTATGCTGGTGGCATCGTTCATGCCGTCGGGTTCTCAAGGAGTGCGGGGTCCATACCAACTCGTCACAATCAGGGTCCCATCTGCGACCTACAACACCAGGCTATGTCTAGCAACTCCCGTAGATGCTCTTTGGCAGCATTTACGGAGGTCTTCTGCACGAGGATCTGCGGTCTTTGCGCTCCAGGATTTTGAGATATGTTTTTAACACTATCATCAACGAAGATGTATTTCAGTCTATGTCTGGGCGCGATGTCTCAGCATGTACATCGAGGGTAAGACCAAGTTCGGAGCGCTGCGCCGTGCGATGATAAAATGCACCGAGCGCGAGTGGGTCGATCTGCCTAGTAGAAGTCCGACCCGACTAAAGTGTACGCGATTTAAGAGGCGAGTGGTTGAGTTTTCCTCAAAGCGGAGGCGAGGCGTCGAGAGGTGAGCTTTACACGGCTCTGTTCAGCTATTACCGCACAACCCTACGACGTAGGACACACACCTCAACATAGAGCCCATCACTCCTTTTTCGCACCCCCGACCTCCACCTCCACCTCCCCTGCACTCTCCAAGTCAATACTCTCCATGCCCTCGAACTTCCTGTTGAACCGGCCCATCCGCCCGGTCGCGCGGCCCTCGAGGTCCTCGCCGTCCACCGCGACCAGCGCGTTCCACAGCGGGTGGTTCGTCGTATCCCGCGTCATCCGGAAGACGCTCTTCGGCGACGTCGTGTGGTGCACGTACGTCGACCCGTCCGAGAGGACGACGCGCTGCGGGAACGAGGGCAGGAACGGCTTCGGGAGCTTCGGGGCGCGGTGTTTCCACACGTGGGTACGCCCGTACGGGGAGTCGGAGATGGCGCGCGCGTATGCTGGCCTGTGCGGCATCGTGAGCGTGCGGAGTGTCCGAGGAAGTGTGGTCGTCGACATCGCTGGCCGGAGGAGGGATGGACGGTCGGGTCGCCCAGAGGGCCAGTCTCCAGACATTTCAGGATCCCATCACGTGGCATTTCCTCCGCGGCAAATGCCGCGCAATGAGTGGCCAATCACAGTGGCGAGCCCTCTAGGCTCTAAAGCGTGAAGACAGTCATCTAATGCTGCAAGCAGGCAGACAATTCGCTCAAGTGAACATTCATGCAATGGAGCTCGTGTGTTGCGGAATGCGCCACCAACGTATAGTGAAATTATAGGACGTGGTGGAATGTCGTAAAGCGTTGCATTCCGTAGCTAGTGTGCAACTAGTACTTAAGGGCATCGTCTCGTAGAGCTGGTCATGATGTGAGGTAACGTAAAAGACTGGGATCCTGCTGCGCAGCGATATAATTTTCGCAGCGCAGCATGAAATGTCCAAATGTAAAATCCAGCCAAACCGTCGCGGTCCAAGACGGCCCCCATCTAACCCGAAGGGCGAGTACTTGGCATGACATATATGGGACTTGCGGCCAATCGCCTCGGCTAGTGTTGCTCTTCCTGTCGCCTCTTTCCGTGTATGCTATTCGAAGTAGTGTGCTGAAGCTCACTCGGTGCTCGAGACTCATACGGTGGAGGCAGGACAGAAGAAGGGGCGTGAGGGGCGCTCCTACAGGCAAATACTTCAGACACTACGCGATGAGCTCAAGCGAACGGAAACGTACCGGAGGAGACCTGCATTAAAACTACTGGTGGACCTGCTAGGGCTGCCTTCGCATGAATCAAAAATAAAGGATTCGTTGGTCTGCGAGTCGGGCAGGGGTGGCACAGGCTTAACATATCGGAGAGTCGGCCTCCGCGCTATGAAGGGCTCGACTGTATATTGTTCGACCGTAGGTTGGGGGTGGTGAGGATGACCGAGAGCAGGCGCATGCTCCAATAGCGAATGTCTACTTTCCGGACTTCGACGCCGGCGGCGCATGAACCAGAGGATGCAGAGCCCGATGAGGATCATCCCAACAGCCGTAGGCAGCACAGCTTCAAGAACCAAGACGGTCTTGGACTTTTGGTTTACCGAGCTGCTGATAGGGTTGGGCATTACGTTTCCCCAGGTGTGGAATGAACATACCCAACTGTGCCAGAGGTAGGGCTAGGAGTCGCTGTGCTACTCCCTGGGAAAGACGTCGCGGTACTCGGAGAGCCGTTCCCGGACCAGTCAGAAAAGACGACCTTGTCCAGATCGAACCAGCTGTTGACGGGATTCCCACTGTTGCCCACATTGGCGAGTGTGAGAGAGTGTTTGCCATCGGCAAGACCGCCCATGTAGTACTAGCAACGTATTTCAAACACATGAGTGTCCACGTCGTTGCAATGGCCCATCGTGAGCGACGTACGAGAAGGTTCTGGTACCGTAAACCAAAGACGGTACCATTGAAGACCATGGGCGGCTGCCCGTCGAGAGCAACAGAGAACGCGCCATGATTGCCGGATGTGGCACCGTATAGGGCAATGGCATTTCCGTTGAATGCGACGGTAGCCGACGCACTCGCGTCGTTCGTGCGACTACAGCAATTAGCATCAGTACAGGCATATCTGGGTGGAAGCAAGGTACAAACTGCATTGTGGACATAAAATAGTTCTTCTCTAATCCATTCGGAGATGTCTCCCAGTTTCCGATGTAGGTTATTCCGGGTGCGCCGTCATCCCAAACGGTGTCTACCGACTGTGTGCTGAAAGTGTGATAGCAGACTGATTAGAGAAATGGCTATCGCAATGGATATCCAAACCTACCTTGGATTCCCGTCCCCAGTGGTGAACACGATGTAGTCGACATCGACATATGACGGACTTGGAGTAACATAGTCGTTTTGCAGTACAAGCCGATGATTGTCGTTCTTGAGAGAAGACTGGCTGAATAACAGAGACTGAAACACGTTGTTTGCTGAGCCGTTCCCAGTCGTAGTTGCATCATCTAGATAGACGGCATATTGATCCTAAAGAATACGTCTAAGACTGGCGGCAACGAGCAGGCAACGATGATTCATACATGATTGGGTCTCCGAGCGCCATATAAATAGACCGCACTGCCGAAGAAATTTAGGGTAGCGGTTGCACTCTAAGATAACATGTTTTCAGAGCCAATCCCGTGCGGGAAGTGTGGATTACCTACCTGCGTGCCCGTTGCATGGAAGGTACCATTGGAGTAGCTTGCCCGAAGAGGATCAGTGCCATGTGAGGAGTCATTCCAGTCACTAGTGCTGTTGTAAACAATGAGAGGCGAGATATCATCAACTGCAAGAGCAAGGAATGCCGCAGAGTTCATAAACGCGATACGCGTGGAGCAAAGCTTCAACACCACGCACTCGTTACATTGAATACGGGCATACTGTTAGTTGCCCGAGACTATAATGACCCGAAAGACGACGCCAGTGCGTACAAGAAAATGAGAGATGCAGCACTACTTATGAGTGCGAGGTGGAGGAAGAAAGGAAGGTGGAAGGTAAAGTGAGCGACGAAGTTTAGCGGGCACCTGGAGGGGCGGTACGTACCTCGCTTAAGCTTGATCATGATGCATGATGTGCATCGAAGGAATTTAGAGTAGGTTGCCAGGATCTGTGGCAGGACTTGATGCAGGAGCCGAAAATAGGACATTTTGCAGCAGCTCTCGAGCCGTTGCAAGACACCGTCTGAGGTTGCAGGATCTGGTAACTTGTTGCAGGAGCTAAGCGCGCATTGATTGTAGGCCTCACGCGCCTGCGCCTGCAACAGGCGCAAAGCGGAGGTATCAAGGCCGCAGAACTATTGCAGAACGTCTTGGCAGTTTCCGCTGTCATACAACAAGCTCCTGCAAGCATCCAGAGTCCTACTCTGAACTCCCTACATAATTTGTTTGAGTCGCATTCCATCTGACAGCGGATGATACCTGTCAGCAACAATGTTCATACACGATGGGAACATCACTGTATGATACATTGCAAGAAAGAAGGCGTGCTGATAGGTCAGCTCGGCACTTCGCAGCAGAGAGTAGTTTTCATAACTAACAACTCGCAATAAATTCTTAGTATCATGTTTGAAATGAAGAACAAAAACTACTCAACAGGTCATCAGGGTGCACAGCGCAGCATGAGGTATGGTACCTATATCAGAATGCAGTGCGCAAAATGATACTTGCGGGCATTGGCGAGCAGCGACCGGCACAAGCGGTCTAACTTGACCGCATACTCGAGGGCTGCTTGCCCCAGACTGTGGACACATGCCAGCTTTGCGCATCGGAATGAACGCCACGAGGCGACTAGTCATATATACTCAAACGATCAACTGTCGTCGTCAACTGTACAAGATCCGTCTAGGGAGACTAGTAGGCCAGTCAGCCGCGTCTCACGTCCGAGATATAGACCTCTGGCGCTCACTCGGCGCCCGAGACTCATACGGTGGAGGCGGAACAGAAGAAGGGGCGCGAAGGACGCTCCTACTACAGGCGAAGGCTTCAGAATCCATGCGACGAGCTCACGCGAACGGGGACGTACTGGAGGAGACCTGCGTCAGAACTACTGGTCGATCTGCCAGGGCTGCCCTCACGCGAATCGGAAGCAAAGGATTCATTGGTTAGCGAGTCGGGCAGGGGTGGCACAGGCGTCACACAAAGGAGAGTCGGCCTCCGGGCTGTGGAGGGCCCGACTATATATCGATCGACCGTAGGCTGCGGGTCGTGGGGACTGGCGGGAGCGGCCGCGGGTTCCCACGGCCATTGTCTACTTTCCGGACTTCGATGCCGGCGGCGCGTGAGCCAGAGGATGCAGAGCCCGACGAGGATCGTCCCGACAGCCGTAGGCAGCACAGCGTCAAGAACCAAGGCGGTCTTGGACTTTTGGTTCACCGAGCTGCTGATTAAGTTGGACATTATGTTTCCTGGGGTGCAGAATGAACATACCCAATTGCGCTAGGCGTCGGGCTGGGAGTCGCTGTGCCACTCACTGGGGAAGATGTCGTGGGACCCGAAGAGCCGTGCCCGGACCAATTCGAGAAAATGACTTTGTCCAGATCGAACCAGCTGTTGACGGTATTCGCCCTGTTGGCCAAGTTGGCTACAGTTAGAGTGTGTTTTCCGTCGGCGAGACCGCCCATGTAGTACTGGCAACGGATTACAAGCACATGAGTGTCCGCGTCGCTGCCATGGCCCATCGTGAGCGACGTACGAGAAGGTTCTGGTACCGTATAGCAGACGCGGTACCATTAAAGACCACCGGCGACTCTCCGTCAAGGGCGACAGAGAATGCGCCATGGTTGCCTGATGTGGCACCGTATAGAGCAATAGCGTTTCCGTTGAATGCAACGGTAGCCGTCGCGCTCGCGTCGTTCGTGCGACTACAGCGATTAGCGTCAACAGAAGCGAAGCTGGGTGGAAGCAAGGTACAAACTGCATGGTAGACATGAAATAGTTCTTCTCTAATCCATTTGGAGATGTCTTCCACTTTCCAGTGTAGGTTATTCCGGGCGCGCCGTCGTCCCAAACGGTATCTACCGACTGTGTACTAAAAGTGCAATCACGAATTGGTCAGAGTGGGTGCTGCGATGCATATTCAAACCCACATTGGATTCTCATCCCCGGTGGTGAACACGATGTAGTCAACATCAACCCATGACGGATTCGGAGTGACATAGTCGTTTTGCAGCACAAGCTGATGATTGTCGTTCTTGAGGGAAGACTGGCTGAACAACAGAGACTGGAACACGTTATTTGCTGAGCCGTTCCCAGTCGTAGTCGCATCATCTAGATGGACGGCATACTGGTCCTGAAGAATACGTCAGAGATTAGCGGCAATATTAATGAGCAGATGAAGACGATTCATACATGATTGGGTCTCCGAGTACCATACAAATAGACGGTAGTCCCGAAGAAATTCAGGGTAGCGGTTGCACCCTAGGATAGTATGTTATCAGAGTCAATCCCGAGGCCCAGGGGTTGGGAATCATCTACCTGCATGTGCGTCGCATGGAAGGTACCATTTGAGTAGCTTGCCCAGAGAGAATCATTGTGAGAGGAGTCTCCCCAATCGCTGGTGCCGTTGTAAACGATGAGAGGCGAGGTATCGTCAACTAGAAGAGAAAGCAATGTCGGAGAGTTTGTAACGCGATGCGAAGCCCCGGACCACGCACTCGTTACGTTGAACACAGGCATGCTGTTGGTGACCTGAGACTATGATGCACCAAAAGAAGACGCCCCAAAGTACGGAAAAACGACGCTATTAATGTGAGTGCGAAGTGGAGGAAGAAAAGGTAGAAAGTATAGTGAGCGTTGAGTGAGCGAGGAAGGCGGGCACCGATAGAGGCAGTACTTAAGTACCTCGCTTGGGTACTACAAGGCGCATCATGGTCCGAGTCGCGTTCCATCTGGATGGTAGCTGTAAGACTCCGTCACCGTCGTCCTCGCCGCCCCCGCCGTCCTTTCGAGTAAGGGTTTGACTCCTTTGAGAGTTGCAGAAGTATGGAGGGGGCGTTAGGGGCAGTAGTGTTGACCAATCACATGTCGTCGCTAAGATGCGATACAAATGGAAGGAATTTCCCACCGCCACTCCATTACAATCCATCTCACCTCCCTCGATATTTCGACCCCCGCTCGTAAGGACAGCAGGGTAGGATGGCCGTGGGAGGGATGAGTTATCAAATACGAAAGCCCTCGCTCCGCTCCAGGCAGTCGCTTGCCCGAGGTCTACCTGGCGGTGGGTGATTGCTGCAAAGACTTGGTGAGATGGCGGTCGGAGAAGAAGAGAGGCCGCTTAGCGCTTAGTACCACGAGCCGTGACGGATGTCCGAGATCAAGTACACAGGCAACCGGCCAGAAGGCTGAAATTCGAAATCTTTCGGATCGTCGCGCTATCGAGGAGGGATCCCGGATTTTTGGCTGCATTTGCAGTGTTGCGTCTGGAATCCGTCCGATCATGTTTTTGAGCAGATCCAGCCTGGGCAGCCAATGCCATGCCAGCGTTGTGCCAGCGGCTGCATGAGGCGGGGTTGGAGCGCGCTTACTCTCATTTTATCGAAGATAAGGGCCTTAGGATTTCGTTTTGAACACGATCCGGGCCTCGAAAAGAACGTGATCGGACGGATTTCACATGCCATCCTCCAACGAAGCGGTCGACACGGAATCAAAACGATCTCATATCCCTGCCCAGGCTCCTTCCTCAGCTCGCCCCTTCGAGTTTCTGCTGGGAGGGCGTAAACGCCCGACGTGAACGTCTCCCAGAACTCTCAGGGACGGCTGGCTCCAAACTTTAGCGCCTGATTATGTCATCCCGGGTGAAGCTCCGGTTCGGCCGTGGTAAGGTAGACACCTATGACTTTTCTGCTCTATTGCTCTTCGCAGTCTGCTTCAAATGGTAGAAATAGCTGTGAATAAAGTCTCTACTCATCTTATGGACATTATTTGTGAGAAAATAATCATATTGGTCTGGTACAACTGCTCTCGGGCTGCAAAATGTGTTAGTGATGGTGGAAAGCAAAGCTTTCAGTGAGTTACATATAAGTTCTAGCCACAAAACATGTGCTAACTTTCTGTCCAGTAAGTCCTATAAGTATTGGAAGTAGTTTTGCTGCCAAATGATACTGCAGAGTACACTAACTTCGCACAATGCAGCAAACTGCCAAGCCTCTGCGCCGAGACGCCTGCCCCATTTGGGCTCTCCCGGGGACCGAGAGTGGCCGGATTGATCTGGCGCTAACGTTTGAGCCAGCCTCCCTGAGAGTTGCGTCCGAGAGTTCGGCCCAAGCGGGCCGGAGTCCGTACGGTTGAGAGCAACTCGCAGGGAGCGCTGGGAAGGAGACTGCATCCATGCTAGTCTCGTCCCCATCCCCTCCTTCCGGATTTGGGAACTCCGTCAGGAGGGTCTGGCGTCTCCCCAACGGCGGAGGGGGCGTCGCCTTCGTCAGTTTCTGACGAGCGCTTATGCCAACTTGAGACTCGTAGTTCGAATCCTGCACTCGCAGCATTGAGGTATGCCTTAACTGACTTGACAGGCGGAATATTTGTATATACCCGTGATTTTATGTAATTTTAGAATGAATTTCAGGCGGCATATGTGCTCCACAGCGGCTATACAACCTCCTGGCTGAGATTAACTGGACTTCATTGCTTCTTCACGGTGTTCAGCACTTCTGGCTTGGTTAGCTTATTAAAAGGGTCATAAATAAAGTTAATAATATTGCTTGACCCGCGTGAGTATTGTAAAGGTATCAAGGCCTGGTTTTTGCCGGCCAAGTAGTCAGTCAGCACATTTCTGCCCAGCTAACTCACATCAGCAATTGCGCAACAAGGGAAGGGTACAAAAATGTGAATTTGTGCTTTAAAATCATATATATGCGCATAAATCCCGCCTGTTAAGTCAGCTAAGGCATACCTCAATGCTGCGAGTGCAGGATTCGAACTACGAGTCTCAAGTTGACATAAGCGCTCGTCAGAAACTGACGAAGGCGACGCCCCCTCCGCCGTTGGGGAGACGCCAGACCCTCCTGACGGAGTTCCCAAATCCGGAAGGAGGGGATGGGGACGAGACTACATCCATGCCTGAAATCAGCACTGGCCGAAGCTGGCTGAGGGAGGCCCATGCGCGTCTATTTCCAAATTGGGCGAAATGCTTCACCTCTCCAAAGCGCTCGCGACCCGGTGCAGACTATATACAAGGTTTGGATCGACTGTCATCCGACGGTTTATAGTCAGCTACGGAGACTAGAGATCAAGGTCACCAAAGAGGAATTGGATTGCACAAATAAGGCATCTTTCCTGCCAACATTAGCTCGCACAGAAACCAGCCGCCCCTCATGACACGATACCGTACTGGCAGTCAGATGACGCGTGCGAAGACGTACAGAGACTGAGAAAGACAGCATATAAAGACGGGAGGATTCATAGACTGTAGTGAGTAAGAAACAGATTTGAATGAATTTGTTACTCAAAGGACATTAGCATAGTGATACGAGCAACCTAGACTCGTGACCAGCCTACGTGGTAAGAGGAGGAGGGATGTACCAAGGGGAGAGTCACCGATGGTACGCGAATTACTTACCTGGTCACTCTTTCGTGCCCGGGCGGCTGGTTCGAGCCTACGAGCAATCTACCAGAGCCTTGACAGAGTCCAGACTCCAGACCGTGCCACCGTGCCAATTCAGGACCACATCACGTGCCATTTCTCACGGCAAAGAAATCAGTGGGGCCCAAGTCTAAAGCCTAAGTAATCAATTTACTGCAAGCAGGCGGAAAACTTGCTCAAGCAAAGGTTCATAAAGCTCGTGTATTACTTCGATATTATCAATGCGTTGTGGTATTACAGTACGTGCGAGATGGTGTCATACAGCGTCATACGTGGGTAGCTAGCATCGAGCATCGTCTGGCAGGGCTGGTCGTTATAGCGGTGTATAAAAGGTTAAACTGATCCTATTGTACAAAGAAGCAGCGTTGGTAGCGTAGCATGACTTACCCGAGAGTTGAAATGCAACAACGCGGAATGGAGGTATCGGGTGTCCAGACAATGGTTATACAACATGGCCAGCTCCAGCATTCGGCGCGGTCATGCCTGCGCCAGTGCCCATGCCACCGCCGGTGCCCATGCCAGTGCCTACGCCTGGCGCACCAACGCCCGCTCCAGTGTGGCCATGCTTCTCGCCAGTGAGACCTGCGCCATTCCGGTACCCCGACCCGGTGCCGTACTGGCCGTCGGTGTACTTGCCGCTGTGGAAATGGAAGAGGCCATAGTCGACGCGGCGGATGCTCCAGACAAAGTAGTAGAGGAAGACGGGGCCGAGGAGGATGTCGAGGACGCCGTACCAAACCATCTCGCCGTTGGGCGAGATGCGGTTGCCGCTCTTCGGACAGGCCCCATGCGATGGGGTAGATCATCGTGAGGAAGGCGACGTAGCCCGCGCCGCGGACGTAGTTCGACCGTACGCCGGCGCCAGCGTTGAAGCCCGTGCGAGGACCGTGGCCGAGGAGCACGGACCTATTGAATGGGTGAGCACCGAGACAATATGACAATAGAATGAGCGACTAACCAGATGTATGCAAGCGCAGCGACTCCGAGGACGAAGAAGCCCCACTTGTAAGAGGTCGCCGTGAGTGCACCGACGAGGCCACAGACAACTGCGACCCAGGCAAAGAAGGCGGTAGTGAGGATGTCGGAAAGGGAAAGGCCGGTAGAGAATAGCAAGAGCGTGAGGAGCACGGGGAAGTTGATGAACCACTGGATGTAACGAACAAACTGTGAAGGTACGGTCAGCACCTCAAGAGGTAAGTATGCAGATCAATGCCGCTGACCCAGATTTGGCGGTTGCCTCCGGTGCTACGGTTAAATTCCGTGTTGACAGGGGTCGCGCCGAGGTCGGACGCCATGGCGTAGTACGCCACGGTGGAAGTGGTGAGGATGATGATGGCCAGGTTGTGGAAGAACCGAGTTCCTCTCAGCCGCTATATGCAAAGCATAAGCTTATGTCTCTCGGACGAACGTGCACAACGTACCCTGGATCCCCAGAAAATGAGGCCAAGGTCTGATAATGCCATGACGGCAAAAACCGCCCACAACCAGTCGCTACCCCCAGCGGTGATGTGGCGCTGGGCATTGGGTGGGTTCTTGTCGAGACTCGATCCTGCCATGGTTGAATATTCAGCGGGTCTTCGTTAGGACGTTAGGGGTCGTGTAGAAACACTCCGCACGGTTGGGTCGAGGTACAGTGTGGGTGATTAGCCGCTGCCGACTGCACTCTCGCAGTTATATAAGATTCCTTTTGAATTGCCTGGGAATATAACGGAGGATGTTCATGACGCGTTGTCTCCTCGATGACCTACGATGACGGAAGGACGGACACGGAGCGCGCATGGGCCTTTCACAGCGATTCAGATTCATGGCTGAGTGAGGACCAAAGTAAGCCCGCCGTCGAGATGGATGTCGCAAAGCCACCAAGTATAGGTTCCGTCGAGCGGCGACGTCGATCATGACGCGACGCGGTGGGGCACCAGTTCGGGTATGCGCGCGCCCGTGGCGTGCAGAACGCGGTCCAGACCGTTTCACCGCTGCCTCGTTCATACCTGTTCCGCAGCTCAATGCGCTATGTCAAAGACATAAGACCGCTTTGGCCAATTATTCTCACCTGGCGTGACTTCACTCGGGCGGGACACGCAACAGCCCGTCCGATCATCCGTGTCTGTGGTGTCTTCCAAAAGTAAACGGGGGAACTGTTGAGTGTGAAACATTACTGAAACAGCATAACAATGGTCAAATGGCTATAATACCTTAGGGGGTCAGCACTTACCAACATGCCAGGCGAAGACAATATATCCCGCAGGACACCGACCGTCCCCGCCCCGTCCCTTCGCTGCGCTGGAGGGGCGGCTCGAGGGACAACGGGCGGCGGCTGTTCAGCCAAGGGCCAGATCTGAACCGCTACTGCTGCGGTCAATGGTGGCGGCGGTGACGGCAGCAAAGTGTTGGGACAGCCCGAGTCGCGATCGGCTGCCTGATCGCCTTCCATCAGGCCAACGTGGTGCGGCTGCACCAACGCGGGCGGACTCAGACCCACCGTCGCTTCCTCCGGGAGCCCATCAGCACGGTCTGCACCGGCTGCTGAGCACTGGCGTGACTGAGCCTGCGGTTGCGTCTGCTGCATCGTCGGCAATCCCTGTGGGTGCCGCACACCGAGCTGTTGCGTCAGCGGGGGTGTTGAAGGACTTTGTAGAAACAGATTCCAAAGAGGGGAAGCGGAACCTAGCGGAGCTTCGAAATCGAGCCCGGCGTTTGCCGAGCTTCGCCACAACGCCATAGAAGGCACTCACATGACGTGATCTAAAAATACTTAAGCTCGCGTTCCTTGTTCTGTTTTTACCATACTGGTAAACTAGATACGTGCCGGCTCCACCGACAAAACCTTGCTTGGTTTGTACAGGTGTAAACGTGTGCTGGTTAAACAGGGGAACAGCCGTGGAAAGGATGGGCGTCAGGCAAACGCCGTAGGACGAAAAGTGGCTTCACATTAAAGGTTTTCACAGTTACCTTGCAAGCAAGGTGATATCAAGGATGTCCTGTCGAGGATACACAATGTATTTACTATGCATCACCCCAGTGGTAGGCAGGAGCAGAGTCTTCACAGCACTAATATTCCAGAGGATCCTATGTCGCTTCCTTTGCTTCATGCGCCAGGCCGGTAAGCCAAATAAGCAGTGAGTTGAACGTGGTTGACGACATGTTCGCCAATACTATCCGTCAGCTGGTCAATATATGCTTTCAACACAGGATCTCCCTCCAGAGCCACTCGATGGTACTAATTGTCATTGTGAGCCCTGAGACGGCATGTTAAGTTAGCACGGAGCCCGACTCACATCGGACTTGTCCCACCCAGTCAAGAGCAGCCACTCATCCTTCTCGACTGCCTTGCCGAACGTGCCGCCGTGACACTTCGTGCACAGGATATGTTCTTTAGTGGGGGTACGACGCCGTCCTCCGCGGATTTACCGTCCTTGATCGTGTAGATGTGGAAGAACGAGGTCGACGGGGCGTTCAGGGCCGAGGCCGGTGACGAGCGCACCGGGACGTGGAACATGGTGAGGCGGGTCAGGTCGCCGTCTTCGATGCACAGCTTCAAGGCGTCGAGGACCCGCGGGTAGGCCTCTTTGTCGGCGATGAGAGCCTTGTGGTCCTCAAGTGTCGTCCAGACTGTGTGCATCGTTACAGGTTAAAGGCTGAAGAGAGCATAGAGCACGTCGGGTACTCGCCTAGCACGAGCTTGAGCGTCTTCCTGTCCTCGACTTCCAGACCATGGTAGAGCCTGCGGCACCACGCGGTCGGGTGAGAACTCTACATGATACGAGCTGAAGGTGAATTCTGTTACCCTTCAAACCCCTTGGTATTCTTGACTAAGTCACCAAGTCCATTGAGCACCGATGGATCTTGAATATATGCGTCGGAAGCGGGCGCGTAAACGACCTCAAGTGTGACCATCGTTGCTCTTCGGTGTGCTGGATGAGGAGGGGATAATTGGGGTGTGGTGATGACATCCCACCGTCGCGGATGGGCAGCCTCTTATAGAGGATTGGACTGTATTGGCTGTGGGGGCCAAGCAAATATCTTCTAGTACCGCTATAGGGGCCCATGATACCCACGTCATCGTCGTGGGCTGGTTACAGCAAGTTCATCGCTCTGTAGAAGGATTGCAGTTAGGGATTCATCCAGAGCATACCAACACCCGAGCGTACTTTCGAAACTAGCTTTTTCGCAGTCTGTCCTGGTTGGTTTGTTCACCGTGCTTTGGTTGAGTGTCCGGACTGATGAGAACTCGACATGGTTGCAAGATTGAAGCTGAGCGTCTGCGATCAGGAACATCATGACGTCATGAAGTTCTCCCATGGACACCTAACCCCAAACCTATGGCGTACCATTTGTACAAACATTAGCGCCTTTGGGTCTATTTCACGGTGGCTTTGAATGTGATCACGGCGAGCTCTGAGTGTTGTTTACGGGTTACTTACTCATTTCACGGCGGGACTTCAATTTGTATCACGGCGCTAATATTTGTACAAACGGTAACTTACGCCATAGCACTTGACTGCAGACACTTTACTTACTTTGACCTTTTCAACATCTCTCCCGTTTCCTTCCCTACTCATCACTCTCTGCGCAACCTGTGTAGGCAAAAGCGCATCTTATGACCATTTGACGCGAACGCACGGCTCTCCACGCGCGATGTCGACCGTCGTCAACATCTTGCACCGCGACCTCTCATCCAAGATTGTCCTTCCCACCACCTCCTCGCCGGCCAGCACCCCATGGACCGACTCAGCGTCGCACGACGCTCTCCGAACATACTTTCTCGAGCTGAACCCGCCAGTCACACTCGAAGACGCGCGGAAATGCATCGACGCGCTGCACAGTCTCGAGTTCATCGGGGCGTTCACGGGCGGG
>JAKOGH010000242.1:0-32613 GCA_024811115.1 Terana coerulea
TTTTTAAGTTTTGCAATATTATAAAACTTTTAGGCAATCTAGTTCTAGGTCTATCATGCACACCTCATTATAGCATATTGCATGTATGCAAAGATTGAAGATAGTGTAGTGCCATATTATTAGGTAATATTTATAACTCATACATGAAGTGAATACTGATGCTAATAAATAACAAAGCAATAGCATCATATATAGTGGTTATACTACTCATATAGCTGTAGAGAAAATATATAAATATTGGGTATTATAATAAAAAATATATTTATAATAATTAGATGTATATAGTAAACTATAATGAAATGCATGTAATATAAATTAAAGAAACTATGTTTTTAGCAGTTTTATAATATTTTCACTATAGCAATATTTATGTTATTAGCAAGTTATAAGTGAGTTAAATATAATAAAGGATTCTAACCATTTATACATTTTAGTGAATACTGTTAACATCTATAATAATCTTTGCATTTCAGAAATGTGCATTAGTTGTAGCTATACAACAATATTTATATTATATACTAAAGCATTCTTGTTAAAAGCATGACAAATTGTATTAGCTCACACTTTATGCATTTTTAATACTAACACTCTAACAACACGATAGTTGTAAATAATTCTTAAAATCAGCAGTTGTTCAGTTCAGTTCGAGTTTTGTAATACTATTAGTATATCTTCAAGCTATTAGCCAATGCAAACTGAGGTATATTGCCATTTTGCAAGCTGGAAATGCATGAACTACATATATGTTTATTATTAAAGGTAAGGGGCGGTTTTGATATATATGTACACATTGAACAACTGGACATCTGATGTAGTGCCGAAGTCTTGCCCTACTCAAAGGGCTTAGGAGAGAAATATATTGCATGAAATATAAAACCAGCTTAATATCTGATGTCTAATTATACTATAATAGCTACTTGAGGGTTATATGGCCTAAGCACAAGAATTGCTAGGTAATAGAAAACCATGAAATAATAGCTGGTGAACTGGTGCTACGGCAGATGTCCAGTTGTCCAATATGGCCATGTGTATCAGAAATTAGATCATTTGCAGATATGTGCTCAATCCGAGTAACACCACTTATTGTCAAGCAATTAAAGAAATATTGAACTTTACTAAGCAGTGTTAACTGTTTAATAGGTGCTAAAGCTTTACAAGCTACATAGCCATATTCATCTAACTTAGTAAGGCTACTATGCTCACAGAAATCATCTATTATCTCTATAATTAATCCTTTACTAGGTGGCTTAGAAGGGTACTTGTCTGAAATATACTTTTCCTTTTTGTGGGCTTTGTATTTTGCTTGATATGTTTTGTTATTTTCACAATGAGTATTATAGCATACATTCTCTTTTAGCTTTTCTTCTGCAGCATATTCACTTCTGAATAACTGTTTGTGCTTTATATCTGTCAATGCAGTTTTGTTTGGTTCAAATAATGTTAAGAATACTAAACATTATATGCATGTGTTGCTTGAAAAGTTGCTCAATGGTTGCCAAGTTTATATATATATATTTCTTCTGAGTAATGGTATACTTTTAGGATATATATTTAAGTGTGTTTCTTAATGCTTTTCACATAGTACATCAATTGAATTGGCAAAGCAGTTATATTTGGAAAAAATGCTAGTCACTACTATATATATATATCCAGCAAGTCTGTAAGTTTTATTTTCAGTCATCAAATCAAAGCTACTATATGGCTGAAGTTCTAAGGCAGTCTATTTGTTAAATCTGTGAAATTTAGACTTCTTTTCAATGCCACCACCAAGGACCTTTTGGTTTGCATTAGAGCATACTCAAACTGTTAGAACAGGTTTATAGAATAAGGTTTAAGTAGTAGAAAGCCATTTTATTGAAACATTGTAGGCATTGCTTTCTATTTTGCATGAAGTTATGCCTATACATACATTGTCTTTGAGAAAATAGCTTACAATAGCAGGCTAAAAACCTCTATAGTATGCTTAGAAGTAGTGTAAAGCATATATAACTGTTCATAAACAGATGCAATCCAGTCATACACATTATTATAGCATGCTTCACTGTAAGGGACTTTTGGAAAGTTTTTGCAGTGGTTTTTAGTGCCATATTGTCTGAATTCTAGAGATTTGTCATTTTAGTGCCCAAAACTATATTATCCAATAGTATGTGCCTTTTCATAATGGTGCCCAAAACCATGCCATTATCTGACTCCGAGACTTTCCGAGTTGGTGCTCTATCATAATAAGTTGCTAAGCAACACCAAACTTTCTGAATAGGTGTCTGTTATACTATTTATACTATTACAGGCATTCAACAAACTGTTATAAAGCCTAATGCTATGTCTCAGGCATAGCAAATGACTTCAGAGCACTAGCAGAGAGGTATAGAATGTTATACCCTTATTGATATCTATGGCACTTGAGTTTGTGTCAGATATAGTAGTGATAAGAGGAAAAGTTGCAAGACATCCAACAAAAGACAAGGCTTGCAGAGCATGTGAATTGTTTAGGGCCGGACCGGGCACTTAGTTTTAAACTCAAATTAGCAGGCAAGTCTGAAGTGCTACAGCTTTGACAAGTTTGCTCAATATTTTAAATGGTGAGCTGGCAATTTTGACCAGCTGATATGGGTTAATAGTAGTATAGATGTCATAAGCAAGTTTATAACTATTGCTATAAAGGCTCCAGCCATAGCACAAGGGCTAGGGATGGATTGCATATAATATACTTAGATGCAGCTCTGGGTGGCAAGTGAATGGTGGCGCACCATAAACTAAATCTAAAACTAAAAATTGTGAACATATTCATGCATGTGGAATTGCATGTTATAAGCATTGTGAAGTATAATTGCCATTTTAGAACATGCCTAAGCTATAAGGCTTACATGGTTAACAAAGCAAGGGCCAAGGGCTTCTCACCGTCTGGACAATAGAATAGCATTCAAAGAGCATGCAGATATGTGTTTTATACATATATATATGCATCTCTATGAATATGTTCATAATTATCGAAATTTATTTGGCTTTTTAAATCTATAATTTACTCTGACCAGTGAGTAACAGTAACAGAGTGGGATACAAAATATAAATAAAATACCAGAAATCATGTAAATATGCAAGCATATATAAAGGCTTTTTAAAAGCATTCTAAAATATTATCATAATCTCAATACCTCCACAGCTTGAGCTATAGAGCTTACAATATGGCTTACATTATGAAAAGCAAGGTCAATGTGCTTATTGAGGGATATATGGCTTAGTGGACCACTGCTCTGTAAGGATCTTCTGGCTATGCCTATACAACTCCGGTTATCTTTGCGCAAGCCATTGATTTGATTCTCTTACATTCTACCCTTTGTAGGCATTTTTGCTGCCTCAAGGTCTATTTTCTCTACTGCTGATAACTAGCAGTAACTTATCGCACTCATGTTAGCATGCCACTTAGCCTTTATCAAGAAATTGATCATCACATATTTTCTTTGGCCTACTGCATCAAATCAGGAAATATCCTGAATAGCAGCCTTGCTTCTTTGCCAAAATAGATGTAGTCTGATCATTAAGTGCGTGCACACAGGCTGATTACTTGCACTGAGAACCAGATTTGGCCCCAGCACGAAACCAGCCGATATGCACTTAATCCGACAAAGAAGCACATGGAGCAGCTGGCCTCTGAATCAGCTTCAGAGAGATAAGATAATAACTGCATTTGGACTTGGTAAGGGCAGCAGCACTTAGAATCAGTGATACTATTGTATATAGATTGAGTTAGATTTGATTCAATTACTCATTCCCCATTAGTACTTATTTTACAATTTTAGAGGCTTGTTGTAAAACAATGTAGCAGTTACACATAAAGACAGAAAGGACTTGATTCAATAACACTATATATGATAAACTCTGATATAGGGCTCAGCTTCAAAATAGAGTATAAATTGGAGTTAAAAATTTCAAAAATGTGCTTATTATTATCTAAACAGTGGAATAGTACCCAAGGAGCATGCAGACATATTGTCTACATATATCTACGTTTCCATGAATATATTTATAATCAATGCAATTTACTTGGTGTTTTGAAGCTATAATTCATCCGGGCTAGTGAGTAGCTATAATAAAGTGCAGTACTAAATTATAGGTAAAATAGCACAAAGCATATAAATATTCAAACATGTTGGAAGGCATGCTTAAAGAGTATGACTATAATAGGCAATTTACACAGCCTGTAACTCTGGCAGGTATTTGTATACTCAGAATATGCTGATATTATACACTGTAACCACTGTTGCAGATTTAAACCATCACTATAAATGCCAGATATACTGTCATAGCGGTTTTCATGCTCTGAAGCTTACTCAAATAGTTTCAGGATTCATAAAATTTCATTGGGCTCCAAGCAAATCAATGTAATGGAGTCAAAAGCTGCCCCAATATGTTAGCCGTATGAGATGTTTCTTTTTAAATGCAGAAATAGTAACTAAAATATTGCAAGTGCCAGACTTTAAGAGCTATGGCATCTGTTAGCTAATGCGAACATCCAAAAAGGCAATTGCTAGCAAGTGCTACTACACTAAAGGCTACTCTAAGTTGATATCTTTTACAAGTATACTAGCCATATAAAATGTTTCTTTGTAAACTCAAAAATTATAACAGCAAAGCATTCACTGCTAAGAGGTGCTTATATTCTATTATATTTAACATTTGTGATATATCTCTCTGACTATTTGAAGATGTGCTGTGTTTTCTTCTGAGAACAAAAATTAAGAATGCACCTTCTCTCTTATATATGAAATTTCTTAGAGTTGTTTTAAAAGCTAACTGAGCTCACTCTTTTATAAGAAGAGCCTGCCTACTAAGCAACAATGGACTTTATCTATACTAGAGCCTAAGGCAACACCTAAGGCCAAGGGGAAATAGCAAGAACAGATCTTCTCACTGGTGCCTACAGATATTGACACTCTCAATTCTTTGCACAATGAAGTGTATGTCAACAATTATGTCTTCTGCTTGTCTATTGTACTTTACTAATACAGACTGAGTTTTAATAAAGTGCGCAATATGTTATAATTTTGTAAAGATCAGTTTGACATATTATAAAAGTTTAAGTATAACTATTCTTTATATATATACACTATATATTACAGTCAATGTTATCTTATAAAAGTTGCAGCATATGCAATATCAGCTTGAAGTCAGCTCTTAAGACACTCAGTCTTGTAAACAAAAGATGAGCTATTTGTACTCCTTCCTGCAGGATTAAATGTTGTAGTATTTTTTCTACTTTATCTTATAAGCTTTATTACTAATTATATTCACTACAAGCATACCAAAGTATACTGTCTTTAGTTACTAAGTCAAGGAGATACCAATAATTACATTCATCAAATTTAGCAATGGAATCTCTGAAACTATATATATCATTTGGTAAATAACATTTGTTCTTTGTTAAGCCAGCTGCTAACTTCATGCAGTTATCTCTACAAAATTATCGCTACATCTGTTCTACTTAGTGACATTGTTAACTTAGCTTGCACAGACACTCAGCTTTATAAGCTGGATATATACAATTTAATTGTTTGTGTTAAGCTGCTCATTGATAGTGATTGTGCTACTTGCATCATTTCATTGCTCTAGAGCATCATTACTGCATGCAGTATTACAAGGGTCTATTTTCAGAGTAAAAACAAAAGCAGCAATTGCTGTCATAGGCTTATAAGTATGGCTATGTTTTGTTTATACCTTTGTTTTTATTGTAAAGTTTAATGCTTATTTTTAATTGGGTTTGTAGCTATTGACATTTTGCCCCTTTTGAGTTCTGTTACACTTTGAAGGAAAGTGCAATGCCTAATTCTAAGACACTGTCAGCGATATATTAGCCACAGCAGCATATACCTCTTTACCAGAATTACTAGAGCAAACAGATCTTTAAATATGAAGAGCAAGTTTGCAACTCCTGAGTACACTATCTAAGAGTTGGTGGTCTTTAAGCTCTCATTGCTCTTGCAGTCACTAATCCTCAGCATCACTATCATTTTCTTTTCTACTTGCAAGTAGCTGATCAAGTTCTTTCACACTTGGTATGTATTTGACATTATGGTCATCATACTGCATCTGGCTCACTATCTTTACAAACTCTGCTGTTTGTAATATTGATATGCTCTTTAACAAGCTTCTCTCATCATTAGTACTAGCTCCAGCTGTTACAAGAAATTAAATCTTGTAAATCTAGTTCCTTTCTTAGCTTACTGAAAGTAGTCACCTCGCTACTAGCAAAGCATTAGCATACTAATGCTAATGCAGTAACTTATCATTATTTCTTCTTTAGTAGTATATAGTGCTAATAATCTATGTATACTAGCTGGCCTCACCTCATTATACAACTGCCAGTAAACCTGTAGAATGACTGCTACCTAGCAATGCTCTGCTTTGCCACCTACAGAAACCTTGTCATAATGATGTGCACTCTTGTAAAAGATGCAATGCAAATGCTCACATTTAAGAGACCATTCACATTCAAACTGCTATCACTTATATTCTACCCAATGAAAGGAGCACTTATAGGATTGGTTTTGGCATTATAAGTGGTGTCACTCTTAAGCTCAATTGCTGTTTTCAAGCCTCAAACCTATAAGACATAAGAGGATAGCTCTACTAAACCACTGCCTGAGATTGTAAATGCTAGCAACTACATCAAGCCTATCAAAGAGCTTGTCAATGAAGCAATGCACAGCTTTATGATTAACATTTATACCTAACATGAGTTTTCCCTCAAGCTCAATCAACTGCAAGTTGTAACAGAGTCCTAGCTGAAGACATACTTAAAGGCAAAGCAAATGTTCCTGCTATCAAATAATGCATGAGTTGCTACTATAGTATGTGATTACACTTTGTGTTGGTTAGTACTATTATGTTACATTTCTACTAAATCTTTGCCTGTGCCTACTTTATACTATCACACTTTATATATAAGATTACTCTATACATTGTCATCATTTACAAGCTTGTCCTCAATATTATGACAAAGGCAAAAGATGCCAATTGAGCTCATATTATAACTCTTTTTACCAATAAGCCTTCTTAATTGGGTCACATAGTACATTTAGTGTTTGTATAATATGTTTTATTACTGATTCCATTTAATCAATGATTTTAAGTCTGGCGCACCCATGTATTACGCTAAATTGCCTATTTTCTTGCAGTTTCTGCAGCAAAACATCTTCAAGGACTTTAACACTATCAGGCCTGAATTCCACAAGGAGTTTGATTTCTTACCATTCCCTGTCCTTGTGTTATTGTTCACATCTGTAAGTGTTTGCTCATCTGTTAACTACATCTTGCTATGGTTAACTGACTCTGTTATAAGTTAAGTGTCAGCTTAATGCCTAGGCCAATGATAGACTAAAGAAAGGGCACAAGTTTATAATGACAGTTTATCAGGAAGTATAACTAACACATCAACTTCTTTCGAATGGTGAAGCTTAATCTAGTAGCTGTTGAGAGGACTCACCATTATATATATAAGTTCATTTTGTAAGTTGGTTTTATATTTTTCTACATCACCAATCTAATCTCGTATTGTGCTTATAGGGAACCTGAAGATCAAGACTAACAACACTGCTGTTGAATTACTAAATAAGGTGAAGGAGCAAATGCAAGCAATATCATGAGCAGAGGCTAAGCATAGTGACTAGTGGATACACTGTCCATAGTACACTCAAATGATTGTATTGTATTACTCATTCCTTATTCATTATATAGCTCCATGTGCAACTACAAGCAGTTCTACATGCAATTATAAGTGGTACAGCATACTACTTAGCAGTGCTACAGAGAACTAAATAGATGCTTGCCAATGCTATCCATTACTACACAGACCTTTGGTGCTATATGCTAATATTACAGCACTCTAAAAAACAGAGACTTATTTATAATCTTATCATTTCTATATATCCGCTGTACTTGCTGGTAGCTAAGTGTATTTTCTCTAATATGTTATCTTTGATTTAACTATGTGCTCTCAGTGTTCTACTTAGCTCACAGAGTTCCACTTTTTTTAAATGTCAACTGTTTCTGTCCTTTTCACCTTATTACTTAGCATTCCTTTACCACTATCTTCTGCTCCCTTGAGTTGTATTCATCTTGGAAAACATGGAAGTTTCTCATTTTATGTGTCAGACTATTATAGAATAAGATTTCCTTATTTTACATTCTTTAAAGAAAAAGCTAAAATTGTCTCATAGATATACTACATTGTTGGATGCTCACTTAGGTTTTGATGACTATAGTTCCTTTTAATTGCGGAAACAGCACTATTTGTATACAATACCTATCTTCTACTCCTGTATTTTGCTCTTCATAACTGCTGGCACCTGCAACTGTGTCTGCCACATTTATTAATCACATGCTTGACAGCATCTAAATTTAAAACCCAAAAAGCCACTTATCCCACCAGCATCCAATTATAGCATTTACTTTCACCTTTGCATTGACTAGCGTGCTACCTACTCCTCATGCAACAGCCTCACTCTTGCAGCCTATCATTACACAGATATCTATGCATAAAGATGGTGAAGCTGTCTATTTCCACACTACAAGCCTTACTAGAGAACATCAGGCAGTTTGCAATAATCATCAAAATCTAGCTGTTTGCTGCAAAACATGCCTTTAAAAGGCATAAAGATGTATTTGCTAAAACTCTATAGAAGAAAACAAAGATTCTCCAGACTGGGTTGCACATAAAAAGGCAATCGTTACATCTTGATAGGCCAGAATACGTCAAGCTCAAAGCTCTGTTAGCTTGGTTTGAATTTGTCAAGCATGTCTGTGATTACTTCTTCCTATCTAACTAGCATATGGATACCGTCAAAATCTTTCATATCATTTGTTAAGGCTCTACTAAGCCCTTTGTCACTTTTTATGCTTATCTCCCATTAGCTAGCAATAACTTTGCCAGCACTGACTCTAGCTATTCAATTACGGATAATATTGTAAAGAACTATCTAATCTTCTACACTCTTCTCTGTCTGTGCAAGCACATCATAGCTATTCGTTTACTCAACTACAACACACTTTATATTGAGCAGCTTATTAATTTGCTCAGTATAACTTATGCATCTATGGCTAAAGAGGGCATAATCTTCACTTCCCACTTTGTTGCTGGCTTTATAGCTAGGATTAACTCTGGAACCTGCTCCTGCATTATTTTTCATGTATTTTTGATTATAATGATGCTATTAGGCAAAGACCTTATAGCGACTATGAAAGAGTTTGAGTCAAGTGGCACTAGTGCTCAAGACTTTGATATTATGTCTTTGAAAAAGGCCATGAGCGTACACTTTGCATAGTGCTGATAAAACCAGTATGTATTTTTATCATTCTATATTTAATAGTAGCTGATATAATGTACAGTTTTGATTTATAATCTCAAGCAGTGATTCAATAATAACATTAATAAGATTACTGAGTTCAATATTGACAACACTCTTAAATCTTGCTCCTTGTGAAAAGGTGAAATTTCTGCAGACTCCATTGTGGGTGTTCTATACAGTATCAGATTTTATAAAGCTAATAACAGTAAGAGTTTTAAAATCTCTTTCAATCTGTATAGCATCATTTTTCTGGCAACTCTACAGCTATTGTTATATCTTGTCAGCTGAAGTGCTGTTTATGTGTACTTCTGCCATTTTGCATAATCCAACTATTATAATTCATTTATTTACATGTATGTAATTGCAATGAAATATTCTTAAGTTAAATGCCTTATTATAAATGGTGAAATATAGTGTAGAAAAACTAGTATATTTCTTGCATAATCTTCCCATACCACTAAGCCACAGGCTATTTGCTAGGTGCTCTCACTCTCACTTTGAACCACATTACACTCTTCATCTTATTGCAACACAAGAAGATTTTTAACAAAGCAGTAACACTTTGTTCTCTACTATTTGCTATGTACAGTCTTGTGTCTATTACTTGGCTGTCAGCTTAGTATATTAGTAATTTAAACAAGCTTTGTCCCTTTTTGCATAAATATAATGGCATGTTAAGTGCTATCTCAAAGTTTTAAGTTGCTTAGCAATACAGTGTTATAGAGCACCATTCCAGAAAGTCTCCAGCTATTCAATAGCCTAGTTTTAAGTGCTATTACAATAAGTCTTTTGCCATTTAGCAGCATTGTACTGAGTACTGTTCCAAAATGTCTTTAGCTATATGATGGTGTAGTTTTGAGCACTATTACAAAATGTCTCTTGCCCTGTAGCAGCATGGTTTCAAGTACTTATAAGAAGAATGCTTGTATTGATAGTTAAGTAAATATCAGTGCAACACCTAAGATTGAAAATAAATGATTATATAAGAATCCATACAAATAGGAACTAACTATGCGAAGAGAAATATGCATACACATACTATATCATGCTGTAAAAACTTTAGCTCATTAGTGCAAGCTCTATATATAAAGAAATTTTAAATGGTGATATCACTTTATATATCATTTGAAATTCATGCATCAGCTTTTTAGACAATATAATACTTAAAATGATGTATATAAAATATATTTTCAAACAAAATCTGACTATAAGTTGAGCTTCATCAATGTATTTTTTAAATCAATAAAATACTAAAATATTAAAAGGAAGAGAATTCAAAAACCTGTAAAAATAACTAAAAACAAATGTACAACTAGTGATCTTTAGTTATATAATACTTTTGATGTAGTTAATGCTACAAAAATACATTGTATTATAGGATATGTATATGTCAATAATGTGCATATTTTTCTAATATATCAGCATTATCAATTTCAATTAAAATACTATATGCAGTAAATTTCAAGAGATATACTACTAACAGCAGTACAAAAATATTAAGTCATCACAAAATGTCACTTAAGTTTGCCAGCTGTAGTTTGTTTTCAACAAGAGCACAAATATATTATATATGCTAACATTCTTACTTTATTCGAGCCAGACAAAGATGTCACTATATATGCTGAGTGTATGTAGATTCTAAGAAGCAAATATGCTGTTAATTAGAAGTTAAAAGAAAAAGTCCAATATAATTCATAAGAGATTACAGACTCTGAATATCAGTCAAAGTATAAAGCAGGCAAAAGAGCTAAATATGCTGCAGAGTAAATCTCCTTTATAACAATTATTAACTAAAGTGATCAGCGGATTTCATGAAGAAATAAGCTTTAAGAACTTAGAGGAATATGAACATATAGTATGTAGCGCTTTAATATTGATTAAGCACCTAATTTTACTAAATGATGTAGAACAGTTATTAAGTTCTCTTATTATTAAAGGTGCTACATAACAAGAGCACTTTCAAGTAATGTCACAATATGTAATATTGCAGGTCCTATTTTAGCAGTAAACTGTAAATATATCTATAACTCTTGTAAGGACAGTATTAAAGAAGGCAATATTTCAAAGTTAGCTTTAGCAAATGGCTTATAGCTTAGTGAGCTGTCCATTGTACTAAAAGGCTTAAACTGGGCAAAGCAATGTGTCTGAATATAACAAGCAATTTACATTGTCTCCAGCTCTGGTAAGTGCCTTTATACTGAGAATAAGCTGATATTATACACTACAACAGCTGCTGTAGGTCCAAAACATTATTATAAATACCAATTATATTCTCATAACATTTTTTTCCTATGCTGGAAGCCTATTTAAAGATTATAAGAATTTGTAAAAATTTATTGGGCTTTAAGCACTAATTTGTTACAAAGTCAAAAGCTGCCCTAATGTGCTAGCCATATAAAAACACCTCTTTATAAACTTAGAAATCATAACCAAAGCATGTGCTTTGATAGTCTGGCTTTATGTCATTGTTTCTTTGGCTTTTTTCCATTTGTTTGTAAACTTTGCTGTTGTATGCACTGTTGCCTAATTGAACCCAACTACTTATTTGCTCAATCGGAAGAAGGCTAATGCATTGCATGAGCAGTTGAAACTATAAATATAATGTGCTGCCGCAGGTTGAAAACTGCGCTTTTAATGCTCATAGTAGTACCAATACTTTGCTTAGTAGTGGGAATCTCTAGCTATGCAAGTATGAAATAACATAATGCAATTAAAGAATAAACTTGCAAGGGCATGTTGATGAATGCTTTACTATGTGCTGGAGCCCATCACTTATTGCTATTTAGGCCCATCCTATTGCTTGCCATCCACTTGTCACCCACAAAACAGCCATTTGATAGCTACATACATTATCAGCCAACACTACCACTTGTCCTTTTCTCACTCTTGTGTTTTGTAGCTCACTTTTGCGCAGCTTATGTTTTTATTTGTAGATATATAATATATTTGTTTTGCTATTTTTTAACTATATGCCAAGCTGTATATTATAGTATAGTACATATAACTACTGCTTTGGCATGACCATGCAAGCTCAGAATCCAAAATTACTGAAGCTACAAATATGCGCTAGCTACATTACCTTGCTGCCATATTGGATAAAAAACACAGCACTACTAAGGGCAATGGTCAAAACTGGTGTTCCTGAGATTTCTAAGCACGCAAAGAAATTACCAAAGATATATGCTCTACCTAGCTAGCTTAGTAAGGCACTGATAGTCAGAAATTGACAGATTAAAACATATTGTAGAAATATATTAGCCCTTGAGCACAAAGTTCAAACTTAGCTCAAGCAGGCCAGCAGATAAAAAGCCAGTTTAATGCATAAGCCATAGTGGATAAGTTTGTAAAATAATACACTCTGTGTGCGAATGCAATTAAACCTACAAAATTATAAAAATAGGGCTCAATTGCAGGGTGTTTAAAATAAAACATGTTAGACTGATGTCTGATGCCAATAAATGCACCTGGAACGCAATCAAAGCTTTGCAAAGCCTAGTTAACACTTACAGAACATTTAGTCCATGAGATAAACCTGACAAACATATGCCCAGTGCATGAGCAAAAGAAAGGACTAGAGATTGCAGCTAAATCTTAAACAACATAGTTGAAGAAGCATTCAGAAACCTAAAGTGAATGCACTGCCATCAGCTATAGTTGCAATTTGCTGCACAGCCTTAACTTGATGCCAGCATAATGTCAAAAGCTCAGTCTATTGACTTGAGGGTAAGTATTTAAGCCATTTGGCTTCTGCTGAGTGCAAGGTAGCATCGAGCTCAAGCTACACGAGCAAAATGAATGAAGACTAAAACCAGGGCATCTAGCATTTAACTTTTTACAATTCACCTTTTATCCTAAATCTTTGACCTAGCCTCCTTTACACTATCTAGCTTATTTGGCAGCAAAATACATACTCACAAACAAGTAAGTACAATTTAGTTCTGGTAAATCTTTGAATCTCACAGCTTACAACTGTTGTTTTAGCCTTATTTACACTATTTAGCTTATTCAGCAGGGACACACATATCTACAAATAAGTAAGTTTAATCTAGTGCTAATACTTCTTCTATTGGTTTGTAAGGTTTACCTCACAGACACTTTGCTCCACTTTGTGGCCTCTAGTTTGCAAGGTTTACTTTGCAGAGCCTTGCCTTCATTTTGAACCTCAGGACTAACACAACACTGCATGGCACATAAATTCCCTCAATGTTTCTATTGCTTCATTTTGCCTCACTCAACCTCCATTGTGCTATGCTACATTCACTTTATTGAGTTTAAAAGCATGTGGCAGTCAGAATATTATAATGTCTGGTAATGCATAGGACTAAAGTATTCGTGTAGTGTGCAAAATAAGGTTATTTACGCAGAATTTGTAGTTTACATCATAAGTGTTTTTGAGCTTGGTGACATAATGCAGTACATATGTCAGGGTGTGCAATAACACATAGGTCTAATGTATCTGTGTTGTGTTCAGAATGTGAGTTTATATGCATCCAATTTGTTGAGCAAAGCAGCATAGAGCAAGTTAAATGTCAAGCTAAGTGGTATGGCCTTATGTCTGGCACATAACACAGATTCACTAGACCTGTGCATTATTAAAGGCCCTCTTATATGCTGACAGAGTGGCCCTTTTATGCACTATTTTAAACGGTCTCACTTTGCACATTCCAGTTGTATTTTAGGCAGTTTTGTTCTATATATTCTGATCATTCTACCTTTCATGCAAAGCAATGCGAAATGCTTACTGCAAAAAGTTGGCTGTTCCTTTGAGAATTAACTTATCTCATTTACATGGTTTATAAGGTTTATCTTACAAATTGCCCACATTTGAACTGCTTGAAGAGAAATAATATGCAACTACACACCTCTTGTCTCATTAAGCATCTGCTAATGCACAGCTACGCACTCAACTCAAGTTGTCCAATGCACATCATGCTACACATATATGGTTTATTATCTGCTGGTTTCATCAATATATAACAGCTGCCCACACTTGTCAAAACTCCTGCTTCAATAGCTTAACTAAACACATTATAATATTCTACCAGCATGCTTAGACATACATAATCCCATTGCCCTTCTTTTTATTTGCAATGGCCGGTGTAACTGCACATTTAAGCTAATAACTATTATTCTCTCATAGTAGTGTAAGTAAACAAGAAGATAATATAATTAAGTTGTACAGTGGCTAACAATATATGTAATCAATACCCTCATCTATATATAGAATTCCTACTTTCTGCATTAAATTGAAAGGCAATAGCAGTACTACTAAATTGAGGAAAGATATTTGTTGACCAGTGACAAGATATACATAATGTGTATGTAATGCTTAATAACAACACCCTCCTTACTTTTTTTTTTTGATCTCTTGTTTATACACATTCAAGCTGAGCTTATGCAGTGTCGTATACGTGATCAACTAATTTTAAGAACCAAATGCATACAGAATCAACAGCACCCATCTACCGTGTCCCACCTCCGACGGTCATCTGCAGACCTTCCTTATTTGACTAACGCATTACTTCATTGAAAGTAGTCCCTTCCCGCTAATTGGACTGTGCAAAGCACCATACCTGCTAGAACTTTGATGCCGATTTGGCTGGTAATGCCCGGGCTTACAGTAAACCCCTGCTGCAAATAGTGACAAATCGAAAGGGCTAGGGCCACAGAAAAGTGGCTTGCCGGATCGTTTGGGTTGAGCAGGCCAGTTTAGGAAAGATGGGTTGCTGCATCGGGTACTTTGAAATTAAAGAGTGGAATGATTAAAAGGGGGGCAAAAAAAGGTGATGGAGGGGCTCTGTGGGTTTGAACCCACAGCCCGTGTAAAGGGCGCCTAAGCTATCCACTAGCTCTGCCTACTGAGCTAGCAAGGCCCCCTCTTTCTACTGCCTCCTATTGCACACACCAATCTCTTTTCCCCACAATGGGCTTTTGGCAAACTGTTCTACCTGGCAGTTATTCTAGTAGATCTGAAGTGCTAAGGTCCATTTTTGAAGGTCTAAACTATACATTCTATACTTTTCCATTGTCGAATCCTCTAAGCAGTCAGGTCAGTACTGCGATCTATCATCAGTTGGGACAGACTGGGATCTGGGACAGTGGCGATATTCTCGCCATTTGTTGCACTTCTAGTAGTAAAAGTATATGTACTTGTAGCATAGATAAAGAGCTATAAATATATATAGTTTTTGTACCCATGTGTGACATACTGATAAAGTAATAGACTCATCTTTTATGCACTATCACAAAAACACCAAATTTGGTAATTTAATGGCTGGCTGGCTGCCTTTCCACTCACCTCTCTTAATAAGTTTTGTGCTTCTTCCTCTCAAACCGGTCTTTATGCATTTATAGAAGTAAATAATATAATTAGGACTAATTTCAAAGCTTATTCTCTGGTAAACACTTTAGAGTTATCAATGTTAAGCATAGTGAGAGATAGCTAATGCCTTCTATACTCAAGCAGATGCACAAAGCATAATAAGCCATGCACAAATTCTTTTGCTGCAAAATTCCAGGATTGTGTGCTATATACTTTATGCAGCAGAGAACACATACTTCCAGATTTTATAGCATTTTTTTGCAACTGCCACAGTAATGTAAGTGATCTGGAGGAGGACTTTTCAGCAATTCTAGCACCTCTCCAGTGCAATTCATCACACAGAACTTGATAATAGGTATATTACATCTTGAGTCCATTGTATTTATGCTGTATATTACCAAAAATCGATGCTAAAAGCTAATGTTGCATTGACAGTGTCTGAGCTGTAACAAGCAACGCTTATAGTGACTTATTGTACCGGTTCTCTATTAAAACCCAATTTTGAGGTCTTTCCACTATTATATTTGTAGGGGCTGCTACATTTACAAGAAAATATAGCATATGAGCGCATTTTGTAGTGTAGAATAAGCGAAAATCTGACCGGAATTGACGCTCCAGTGCGCTATCTATGTTACAGTGTTCCAAATCCTGATCAAACACAGTACTGTCTAAATAAATGTATACAAACACAGTGGCTTAGATTAGAGCAATGTGCAGAAGTGGCAACCAACTAATTTTGTGCAATAGCAAAGTTCTCAATATATTTATATACATAAGTGTACTATGCATTATCCTACTATAACTACCACATTTGATATAACTTCAGAGTTGAAGCTTATAAGCACACAAATAGAGCATACCTCATATTCAGTATAAAGCTGGAAGTGCTTTTGCACTACATAGCTAGTGTCGCAGAGATGAGCTGGACATGCGATCAAAGCAGATGGATCAAAGCAAATGGAGAGTAGATGGTAGAATATGTATGAGGAGGACGACAGGCCAACTCGAGTGGGCCTCACAGAATGAGCAGGCTAATGCTGATACTTGTCCCCGTAATGAAGTTAGTATTGCTACTATGTATAGTGTATCGAAATACCTTGTCCTCAATGACCAAGAGGTCGGAGATAAGAGACAAGGCTAGAGAGTCCAAAGTGCTAAGTATCCAAGAATATAGGAAGAATTGAGCCGCATTTGGGCGCTAAGCGCCAGATCATCGGAATGAAGTTCAAAGGCTCTAAGACTGCTACCAGGCCATGTATCTGTGCTAACGAATGCAAGAAAATGAAAAATAGTACTACGTCTGCATGTCTATCTGCAACAACCAGTGCTAGCACTCTCTTTACATCGTATACAATATAGTGTAAGATCGTTATTCAGAATAATCTCATACATTTAGAGTTTGCAAATGTGATTTAGAACTTGTGGGTATGAAACTGGGATATTTTACAAATAGACACATTTGTTAATCTGTGTTACACTAGCTATCAAGATAAAGAGCAATTAACTCATGAGTTCTGAGAGCTGGAGGCCATATTATTTATTCACTGCATTTCCTTGTACATGCATTACACTACTGTCTCTGATACCCTTGTTTCCTTCCCTAGGGCCCAACTTTGCAAGCTGACTGAAGTAGAAATCTACACCACAATTACTATACGTAACAGGCATAATAACAATTGTACAGTGTAGCTCGAGAGAACAGAAACAGACTACCTAACTGTACAATTAAGAAGACGTAGCAAGTATGAGAGCCAAGTAGAAAGACTGTGTAGAAAGAAATAAAGGTCAAGGAGAGAATGCTAGTGATACTAACTATGAATAGGTTTATAGTATTTCAACGGATGGAAACTGGTGAAGGGTAATATATAAGGCATCAGATTAACCCAGCTAAAGTTCCCATATTATAAACCAATATGTTGCCAGAGCATCACATATGCAACATTATAGCCCACAAATACAATAACGTCTGCACAGATCTCAAAGAACTAAACAAAGACGCAGAAGACATATGGCCACCAGAAAAGTCCAATGAGTGTTACTTAAAAACTAGATTCTACAAACATTTGATGCAAATGTAGATGCTGCTTTGGCACAGGTGATCAGTTATAAACTGTTACCCGTACAAAGGAATACACATCTATAGACAAGCTGGAAACTATTTTGCAAAATAAATATGGGCTTATATTCTAACCCAACTATATTTGATCTGACAATATGAGCAAAAAGTATAAATGAAACAAATTATCCCATCTCTATACCATTTTCATTCATATTAAGCCACTGGCACCTTTATCTGGCAATAAACTGGAATGACTGGCAGACTTCGTAACTTTCCTAATAGCAGGCCACAGACTGCCTTCAGAGCTTTGCAATCTTTTACTACTATCACTGCATTACCATGCTATTTCTCGGCACTCACTATTTGCAGTATTAGCAATGGATTTTTGAGCACTTCTACCAAATGGAATTATTCATAATTGATCTCATAGAGGAACTGTAGTGACTACTTATCTGATTTATTGCTGCCGCTCAGATCATCTGCTGAAAATCTGCCTAGAGATCCTATAGAGTAGGTGTAATTATATAGCATGTCAACTTCTGCGTTACAGTATATCCCTTGTAATTTCGCTACATAGAAAGCATTGAGTGTAATATCTACAAGAACCTCAACCAAAGTGCAAAAGACTAGAGTCTTGCATGCCTGGCTATTAGTTTACTGAGATGGACTATTAAGCATATGAAAATATGCTTGCAAAAATGTTAAGATTTGATAAAGAGTGAGCAGCACTTTAAGTAAGCAGACTTATATAGTAAATTGCATATGACTATGTAAACTTTGCGCAGGCTCTTGCAGAGCCATCACATTTCTATATAACAGAGCTGAAATATATCAAAGACTGTGTGGTCTATGTTATCAACTTACTGAAGAACAATGACAATGATATCATATGTAAGCTGTATAAAGTTTGTAATAGTAAGTGCTACAATATTAGATGGAAATAATATGACTTAACAACTGCTATTGCAGCTTTATCAGAGAAGTCTGCAGGGAACCTATATTAGGGACCAAGATAGAATACTTGGAGGAACTCTAAAATGCAAGCTAGATACTAGACTAAGCAAAATGAGCAGTGGTTCATTAAATGGAGGAATAACATTTGTGCCAGCAAAGCCCTACTGTTAACTGCAAACACAAAAAAGGACTATCTGATGTATGCAGATGACAAAATAGTTGCACTCTTTGGCACTATTACTCAGATGACAGAAAAAGCTGTAAAAGACTCTGTGGTAGAATAAATGGATATTTCATTCAATTTTGTGAGATAGTAAACTGAGATGCAAAGAAAGCCATCCATTTCATAAGTAGTTGTATAATATGATAGAGAATATATGTATATTTATGATGCATAATGATATATAGCTTATATTGAAGTGTGAATAGTTTCTGCTAAGCCAAGCTGAGTATTTTGACTGAGCACTTATTTGAGCATAAAGGTGTATAGGGCAGGAGAAAGGTGTAACTAAAATCTATCATAGGTTGCCCGTAACCATGGCACTTCTAAGTTAATACTCCTTTCCTAATGAAGTCACAAGGTTCTTTATCAAAGAGCTAGATCTAAACAAACTACTGAATACAAAGACAACCAAAATTTGCCAAGAAGTCTGCTAAGTGTTTGCCACAATAGCATCTCCCCTTGCTTTTATATAGTCACTTATACAGGCAATTACACAGACATTTCCCTATTTTAACACATCATCAAATTTATAGCAAATTGCCCATGTATCTCATTAAATATAAAAAAACTATCTCTATGTAGACTTTGAATGTCTAACACAGCACTTGCAGAATTTTGAAATAAAGATAAATAATGAACACAGACCTTTGCATCCTTCACACCATTACTACAGTTTTCTCTAAGCTAGAGCATTTTTTTCTCAAAGCCTTTAACTGGCTATATTTTTCTATGTCCTTTATTCCCATTTTCTCTCCTTCTCCGATGCTGTATATTCTTTCTCTTCATGCTGTCAATATTAAAAAGTCTCTGTTAGATAAGCACAACTTCCTAGCTATTACAATCTCAAGCCGCTTAGTAGATCCTAGACTAATGTCCATCACTTAGCCTCTGGCAGAATACTATTTGAATTTGGACACATTGCTGCTACTGCTATAGACCTCATAGAACACTCTACTGCCTTTGTGCAGACTAAGTTAATAAATGGCATCTTTTGCATATATGCTCACTTATAAACACATTACACTTGCAACTCCGTGGTATAGACAACTGGATATCAGAGCAACTTGTGAACATTTTATTGCAAATTCAGAACACTTTAGAGCAAGTTGCATTAATATTAAATATAGCAGTTCCTCTTTATACATATCAACCTCTTTATATATCAAGTTGCTGCTTATGTATATTTAAGCTAATATTCCAGTCTGGGATTACTTCTCTTTTATGGATTATTCAAAGCTACAGATACTTACGCTAGACTCTTATATTTGCCTTCGATGGAATACGTAATATTTAACGATTACAACGCTGATGCCATTTTCTTACAGCATATTCTACAATGCCTTTCTAATAACACACATATTAACACCTGCCACATCATACTGGACTGTGGCAAGCTCACACTTACATATGCAAGCCTTATATTTTAGACTTTAGAGAATATTAAATAGAAAGATATCATTGATATAGCTAGAAAGTGCTGAGAACTAATGAATTTTGAGCTACAAAGTATAGAAGGCATGAGGCATAGGGGATTAAGAGGACAAGGCGCAGAAAGGGAAGCTTGAATTGAGAGGTTTGCACACATAGCCAGCTTTGATTGTATAGTAAAGCTCAAAAATAACACAAGTACAGTTAACAGGCTTAGAATGATTGGCTTATATTGTTTCCAGCTAGAAAGGCATTCGACCTAAAGATTTAATGATTGGAGAGCCCTATACCAGAGCTTTGTTTTGATATGGTCACATTGCTATATATAGCAAGTGCGACTGAATTAATGCGCAATATATGCCAAAATTATATTTTGAATGAATCAACTATATCTCAGCAGGAAAATGTGTGACAAATTTGTTTCAGAGCTCAAAATAAACCTTAGCCTATTTCTTTCTGAAACCATTCTGTATGATTTCACATTCCACTTAGTTGACAGCATTATAGCGCAATATATCTTACGAGTAGTAAACTCATATGTTATACAATTTATGTATAAGTGTGCAATGTACATATGCAAACTGTGCTTTGGAAATAAACTCTATGACCTATTATGCATGTGTACAAAAGGATAGCTATATATCACCACTTAATTCAAAATTGTAGCGCATTTATGTTTATGCAAAATAATGATCCACACTATTTGCATTGTAGCATAGCATTTGTTATGAATAGTAAGCTGGCATAATATGGCCTAGAAAGGAAATATGAGAAGATTTATTATGAGCTATTGTACAAGTTTATAGCACATTCCTCTGCTAAGCTATGGTTGATTCATTCAGAATGTGTGTTTGGCATATATTGTGCATTAATTCAGTTGCACTTGCTATATATGGCAATGCAGCCATATCAAAAAAGCTCTAATATGGGGCTTTCTAATGATCAAATATTTAAATCAAAAACCTTCCCAGCTAAAAGATATAAGCCAATTGGTCTAAGCTTGCTAACTGTATTTGTGTTATTTTTAAGCTTCACTATATGTTAGAACTTGCTTTTTGTGGCTGAAAGTGCTAACTAAAGCCACAAACATTTAGTTCCAATGCAAGTACAGGAGAGACTTAAAATTTACTATGCACTGCTAAGAAGATCAATATACCCCTGAAGATGAGGAGCAAAGAGATCTGCATATAGAATGAAATGAGCTAAAGGTTGATTAGATAAAAAGGACAAGTGCTAAAAGGACAGAAGCAGTCAGTGATAAAACACAGCTACCACATATACTATACCCAATATATAGAAGGATCTAGAGTATGTTTAAATAGATATATATATAATACAAGCACATGCCAAGTTTGAAGGCAAATGGATAGAACTGAGAGGTTGTGCAAATTGACCAAGTTATTTACTGAGGTTACATTGAAAAGCCTAGGAATACAATTGGCTAAGCACTAAAATACTTATCTAGCATAACAAAGATGCTCCTATGGTTTGGATAGCTTTGTGTTACAGAGTCAAAAAGCCCCCAGAAGGCTCTAAGTACAATAGTATCACAAAACTATAATACTCACCAGCTGGGATAACTTGAAAGAAGTGGAGAAAGCAGAGGGACTTGAGTAGAGCTAGTAGAGTAGATATGAATCAACAATGTTGTTGAGTGTGAGGTTTAGCCCACAGACCAGCCTCCTTATATACATGTGTAGAGGGACCCCAGACACTATCTAAGACCTCCAATACCATATGCTGACTGATACAGTCAGGTGATGTCTAACTAAGGCTTCAGAGCATATCGCCTCTCTAACTCCCTTATCAGATCTGACCTAGCTATCATGCTAACATCAACACTATCTAGATGTCCTAATCGAGCTACTGTACACTACCAGTCTATGATGTCATGCGACGTAATACTGAGGTCATAGTCCAGAACAGTTCCAGACCTGAGTTCTGGATCCTATGTCTGAATAAGGCATATCCCTGATGTCCATGCCGGCAAGCACATGGCAAACTAATCTAGCATCTTGTAATGCTGTATGACGACTTGGTGACATATCCTGTGATTTGATGTTGCACTCTAAGCACTATGAACTAGCGCTGAGGGAAATTTGTGACAGAGTGCATGACAAATGCATTTAGCTAGAGAGTTCCATTGTGTTGCAACTGACTGGACTATCTGCTTATCAACTGTTTTGGTCTTAATACAACAAGTCTTGAGATTAGCTCAGAGATTGAGCTAATAAGCAATGCACTTTGCCAAATTAACCAACTTAATTGAATGTATTAGATGCTAGACAAATATAAGAGAGTAGTAATGTGTTTTCATAATAGATGACTGGCCAAACATCTGCTTGTCTTCCGAAAGCTGCATCTTTGCCTCTATCTAAGCAATGATCTCATTGATGTCAGCATTGTCTAACCTCTCACGGTTAAAATCAAACTCAAAGTCATCATTTTCATCTTCAGCATTTTCAACATCAGCATCCAAGAGAGGTGCATCAAGGTCTTTGTCCATTAACTCAGTGTCAAGGTCATCATAGTCATCCAATGTGCTCTTGCATCTTTGAGTAAAGCTCGAGATGATAGCCTACAAAATGCACAAGTCAGTTCCAATCGTGCTATGTCAAGGCAACAGGTGTGCCTTCGGCTGTTAAGTGCCGAATGTGCACAATGCACTAGGCATAGGTCTGAGCAGAGTTGATGCCACCAAGGCTCAACTCAAGTTCAGCAACCAATATATCATTGTTTGATGCATTGTCAGCAGTGAAACTAAGGATCTGGATGTTAATTAGTACTGTGAAAATATGCAAAACATAAATGTAAATACCTTGGCGCTAAATGCCATAGTCTTTGAGGCATTGTATAAGCTATTCAGCTAGATAGACACTAGTGTGCGCCTTTGTCAACTTGTAAAAAATGCATGTCAATTGAAGTAAACAAATTAAAGAGCAATGGTCATACTTTATGAAATCAAGAATGAAGGAAATTATCTTGCCATTAATAACAAGGTGAACTATTACTCTAAGGATAGAGATAATATTTAGAGACGTCTATCTGTCTAGGCAGAGGTAAAGGCAGCTAGAATACACCTGGATCGTAAGAGGCATTAGCAAATAGTCAGAATGAAGGTGGTAGTACAAACACACTTGAAGAATCAGTGCAACATTGTGATGCACAATTGCATAGACTTCTCAAACATTGCAAGAGTGTGTTAATGCATTAAAGACTTCAACCCATTCAAACAGCATCTGCAGAGTGTTTAGGAACTCAGGTCTTTGACAATCAGATACAAGTAAAAACAACGTGCTACATAGATGATGAGCTTGAAGCATATCTTGGCTTTGAAGTAGGTAAAGCTATGGGGCGAAGTTGGTAATGAAACCCTCACCAGTGGAGACAACCTTAGCTTTGCACTTGCTAACATGTCGGACTAGGTTGCTAGTCAAGTCATCTCAGCAAATGTGAAAGAGTGGCATATTATTGGGTCTGAAAACACTATTAAATACAAAAAAATGGAAAAACATATAGTAAATGCTTACTTAGCCTTGCATACAAACTTGTACTTTATTTCGATGCTTATAATCACAATCCCAGGTGGGCTGATGAAATAATCATAAGCATTCAACTTCTACACTTACAATTGCACAGCTAAATGTTTGGTTAGCTCTAAGATAATTGTGTCAGAGATTAATGGACATACTCAATACTTTTGGTTTGTGCCCTCATTAACTTTGTATCGTCAATTGAATGCAAGCTTTTTCTGCTCAAGTGGCTGCTTTTAGTGAGCTTAAATGTAGATAGTGGCGGCGGCAGTAGCGGGACCTCTTCAACTTTGGTATCAGTGCCAGAGGCATTACTGGCGGTAGCAACACTAGTTATGGAGCCTGTGCAACAATGCTTCAAAGTCACAGTGGTGTTAAAAGGGAAATTGATAAGCGAGTCAACACTCTATGGGCTATTTATTTTACAGCTCACAGGTAGGTCTAGGAGAATGCCAAGTTACAGCAAAAGCAACTGCTGCTTTGTGTAAGCAAAATAAATAATCCCATTTAGTTAGATTCAACTTATGAGGTTATAAGAAACTATTAAGATTTGATAATAATCTAATTCTGTCATTAGGAACAATGTCCTGGCCTTAAGTTGAATTTGGGTTTGCGAGCATCAGCACATTCAATATGAGTCTGGAAATAACAAGATACAGTGTATTAGTATAAAAACTGGCTGGATAATTGTAAAACAGGCATCTTTTGCTATATACAACAGGGATAAAGAGAAATGAAGAGGCAGACATGCTGAAGAGCATAGTAAAGGGCTTTAATAGCAGAACCACAGGGATTTAAGGTGTTGGTTCAAACTCAGCACAGCTTGATTTGGGCATAGCGTGCTATTTCGGCATCATATGCTGGCAAATGATTTGTCTGACTTATGCAGCAGAGCACCATTTTGCAAGTACATACTCACTAAGCAGATCAAGAAACTTATACACATGACTCAGATATGACACAGAAAGACAGTCCTATCATCTCTACCAGAACTGGTGATGAAATTTGCTGATATTGGCTGCTGCCTTGCTAAGTGGTTCAATGACTTGCAAGCTGCTTTCCAGCTCTAAAGCTTGATACAACTTACGATGTACTCTACTAAACACTCTTTGCCCTCCAACCTCTCACCTTCAGGCATCATAGTTAACTTCTCAACAATATATGTCAAGTATACCCCTCGGTGTCACAATTTCCCTCAGCGCTAGTCTACAGCGCTTAGAGTGTAACATCAAGTCACGGGACATGTTACCCAGTTGTCACAACAGCATTACAAGATGCTGATCAGTTGGCCATGCAATGGATGCATGGTTATCAGGGATATGCCTCATACGAATACAAAGATCATGGACTCAGTTCTGGATTAATTCTAGACTATGACCTCACTATGAGGTCACTATGACATCGTGTACTGGTAGTGTACAGTAGCTAGATTAGGACATCTAGATAGTGTTGATGTTAGCATGATAGCTAGGTCAGATCCGATAAGGGAGTTAGAGCGGTGATGCTCAAGCCTTAGTCATGGATCACCTGACTGTATCAGTCAGCACATGGTATTGGAGGTCTTATATAGTGTCTGGGGCCCTCTACACATGTATATAAGGAGGCTGGTCTGTGGGCTAAACCCCAGACTCAACAACATCGTTGATTCATATCTCCTCTACTCGCTTTACTCAAAGTCCCCTGCTCTCCCCAACGCCTCCAAAGTCTTCCTAGCAGGTGAGTATTGTAGTTTTGTGATAGTTTGTTGAGTCTATTCTGCTGCTTGTTGTTGCTGTCAAGGGCAACAAGCAGGACCTTTGTTGCAGTGTTGTGCGGCGACAATCGTTATGCACAGTGTGTCGGAATGAACACTGTTGCTATTTGGGTTCTGGGGGATCTTGCCACTGTTCTGCAAAGAACTAAGGCTATGAGCTAGTCGCCGTTAGGGACTATGCTCTGTATCGTTGAGAAGCACCATGGCTTAGGCTGTGAGCTGCCATTATGGCAGCATGCTAATTTTCATGCCGATCCTCAGGCTGTAAAGAGGTGCTTCGCTGCGCTCGTATAGCGTGGAGCAACATTCTGGTGTGACTTACCTTCGGGTAGTTACGGCTATGAGCCTTCGGATGTTGACAGCAAACCAGTTTTGGGGCGAGCATAGAGTCAATGTAATATTGGCTCGAAAACCTTTTGCCGCACGGCTGGAACCGTGTCAGAGACCCCCATACCGCTCTTGATTGAGTTAGTACCGGACCTGGTGAGAGAAACCAGGCCGTTGTCGACACTACCGATTGTACGCATCAAGACCACACGACCTCAACAGGTCATTCCGTCTGTTTTCACTATTTTCTGCACTGCCCGCTGAAATAGAGACCAGTACTGATTACCGTTGTTATAGCCATGCCAAAGTTCCCCCGCGTTCACCACATATGCGAAGAACGAGCCTTTGGGCCTTCGCGAGCGCATCTCCCCCTTCAAAGGAGATCCAAGCCAAATACACCAACGCTTTGTAGTTCGCCAAGGTTTACAACCCGAAGCACGAGCCACCTCGTTCGTGATCTTCACTCTCTGGAGGAGTGCAAATGGCTTCACTAGGAAGCAGAGACCAACTCGTTGTCGAGCGCATCGAGAGCTATGCTCTCATAAAGCAGCGCTAAAAAGAGCTGCTCCGCCGCCTCTCCCGACCCCCTCGCCACCACTCATCGAACAACTCGCACCTCGCGAGGAGTATCAGGTCCCCAAGCCACCCCCAGCCAAGCTTCGGTTTCGATGAACCAAGCTGCTCAAACGCTCCAACGAGCTCCAACCGATGCTCGAGGCGACAAGAGTCCACTCGACCCGGTCTTCGAGAAACTCCGCAAGGAGGACTCGTTGCAGGACACTGGTCACGCCGAAAGGGTGTGGGTGCCTGAGGAGATTCTGAACAGGCTGTGGTACGACAAGTTCCAGAACATCTACGAGAATTTGGACTCGCGAAGTGGGGTAATAAACAGTGGAGAGAGTTGGCAGGATTATTAAAACGTATTGGCAAGGTTTCGTTTACGGACCTAAACAGTAGATTTGCAGTAGTCTGTACGCAACTAGCAGCACTCGATGTAACCATTCAAGGCTGCTTAAATTAAACTCTGCATTTCGACTCAAAATAACTGGCTGGCATATAACAACCAAAACCAAACTTTTGTGTTCGAAGTTTTATTAAAATTGGCACTAAATATGAAGAGCAGAAATGTCTTCTTTCACCAACTTTGTCCCTGACCGTGCTACGGAGGTCCTTGCCAACCCCGTAGCAGCCCTCCCGCACGATGTCGACACTAACTCTGCTCGCTTCAGCGACACACAGCTGGCAGCAATTCTCCACATAGCGCAGAATGCCTTTTCTCAGTCTGTTTGAATCAGCACGGACTTTGCGCAAGGACATGTCACCGACATGTCAGGCACTTCAATCGTAGCGCATGACACAACCTACCAAGCAACTGATGATCAGTAGCACCGAATCGAGGAGCTGGAGAACACAGCTCTCGAGCAAGCCACAAAGACTCTGATCTCTGGAAAGCTTGTGGAAGCTTACAGGTCTACCGTTGAGGCCTATAAGGCCCAAGTCAACAAAATCCCTGCAGATGGAGGTTTTGGTGATGCTTCCCAAAGATGCCCGATCCCCCCCACCTTCGATGGCTTGAAAACAGCCTTGAGGAGTAGTTGAACCACATTACGCTCTACCGTGAGCATATGCAGATTGCAACGGACAAGCAGTGCATTGTCTTCTCTCTGGTCGTCTCCGCGGCACTCGCGCGATATACGAAGTCCTATACCTGACAAGTTGCAGAACAACCAGCCTATTGGCACATGGAACGACTTTGTCAAGGGAGATGCAAGGGCTTTACGGTCAGCGCGACGAAAAGCAAGGTGCCAAAGATGAACTCGGCACGCCTGGAACAACAAGGATCTCTGGTCCGGAAGGACTTCGTCCAATACGCCGGAGAAGTACAAAACTCTGGCCCGGATTGTGGAGTACCAAGATAAGCTGCACATCGACAAGATCAAAGCGGTCCCCAGAACATGCGCCAGTCGATGGTCATCTCGACAATCAGCGATAATGAACCCAAGCAATGGAAGGTACTCGACATGCTATTGCAGCTATACAAGGAACTCCACCCAGATTGTTCCAAGAGCTTGGTATTTGGTAACAACAACGGTAATAAGAACACAGCGGAGGTGAACGAGCAGTCCAAGGGTAAAGGCAAGGGCAAGGCGAAGAAACCAACCAGGGTAGAAATATCCGGCGAACGCAAGTTCTGCCAGATCTGCTCCGGTAAGGGTAAAAGCTCACATGCCAAAACCCACAACACGAATGACTGTTTCGACAACTCGAAAATGCCAACCAAGGCAAAGGTTTTTCGTCGACTCCGTCATCCTCCCGGCAACAACAACAGCAACAAGAGTCAGAGCAGCGGTGCTTCTGGCCTATGAAAACTCGAACTCGAAAGGCAAGGGCAAGCCCTCCTTCAAGAACCGACTCATGGAGTTATTAAACTCCATGGACGATGACAACGACAATGCCACCCCCGGTGAACGCCGAAGTCAACTCAGCGAGCATCCATGAGCTGAGCGAATCCGAGCTTGCCGCAATTGGAAGCACCCGAGACAAGCGATGAGTCTTGGTGGGCCCAAGCAGACCGCGAATGGGTTAATCGCCGGACTCAAATGGATTTTCCCAGGAATGTAGAGGCTAACGCCTGCGATCTACATTCTGGCGACGACGCACTCCTCCGTCGGTCCGAGAATCTGGACAAAGTAATACTGGAATCTCGCGTAACTAGCATAGCTTGCAACAAGAAATGTTCTTTAGACTTCCAGTAACGCTTTGGGTGTATGGTCATAAAGTGCAGGCCGAGGCTTTAGTAGACTCAGGCGCCACAACGAACTTCATTAACAAATCATTCGCTGAAAGAAATCATCCTGCGAACTAATCGTAGATGGCACATTCTGCATAGGCCGATGCGACCAATGCAGACAGAACTCCAAACCAAGCAGGACAAACGAATATGTCCGAGCTTACGTTCAAATCGGTGGTCACAAGTCTACCCCGTATACCATACATCACACAGTTAGGTGACAAAGAAACGATAGTCGGATACAACTTCGTACCGACATAACCCCGATCGACTCGGAAATGAGGAAATGGAGTTCACCAGATGTCCTGAGAGCTGTCTTACCGATCAAGCCCGTAAACACGAGCCAGTGCTGAAACCGACGAGCTTCAACTCGAGCGGATCTTCCGAATCCTCCCTGGACAATTTTGGACGATGATACGGATAATCCATATATCAACTGGGTGGACATTGATGTCCCCAACGACCACAACAAGCAGAAGTTCGTCGCCATTGACAAGCGACGACATGGATCAGGACGACACTCAATGACAGGATACCGTCAAATGGAAGTCACACGTGCCGAATGGTTACAAGACGGGCGACGTTCTCCAAGCGAAAATCAGAGCGAATGCCAGACGCAAGGCGTACAATCATCCGATTGACTTTGGTGAATATACCTTCCCAAGCCGGCTAAAATCTACTCGCTGTCTCCCAAAGAACGACATTCTTTGATGAATTGATCGATGAAGAACTACGAAAGGTTACATTCGACCTTCCAAATCACCAGTTGCGGCACCATTTTTCTTTGTCAAAAAGCACGACGGATTGACATGTCCGTGTATGGACTACCGCGCACTCAATGAGATCACCGGAAGAACCGCTACCCAATCCCAAGCGATTGGCCGATGACGACTCACCACAGGCATCCATCTTTTCTAAAATTGACCTCCTAGCGGGGCTATAATAACGTCCGAATCCGTGAGGGGGATGAGTGGAAAACGGCTTTTATCACCAAACGCTTATTTGAGGCAACGGTCATGTATTTCGATTCTCCAATGCACCAGCTACATTTCAGGCCATGATGAATGACATCTTAGGCGACTGATTCGACAAGGACAAGTCATAGTGTATTTAGACGATATCTTGATCTTGGCAACGATTTAAAAGAACACCGTAAACTCACAAAGAAGTGCTGAAAAGGCTTCGCGACAACGATCTATACAAAAGCAGAGAAATGTTTCTTCAGAAAGACCGGATGACTATCTTCGGCATGATTATCTCGAAAAACAGTGTTGCAATGGATCCTGCAAAGGGTCAGAGCTTGAGTGGCCAGTACCTACAAAGGTCAAACACGTTCAGGCTTTTAGGCTTTGCGAACTTCTATCGCAGGTTTATTAAAGACTTCGCCAAGTTAGCCAGGCCACTCACAGATCTAACGAAGAAAGATCAACCTTGGGTTTGGGAAGCTGACCAACAAGTGGCATTCGAGGCGCTGAAAAGGCCTTCACTTCAGCACCCATACTACGTATTCCGATGATGAGAACCCATTCAGACTGTCAACCGATGCAAGCGACTTTGCACTGCAGTGCCGTCGCAACGGGATCCTGCTGACGAAATGTGGCACCCCGTAGCCTTCCACTCGAAGTCACTCAACATACACAAACGTAATTATGAGATTTACGACAAAGAGTTGCATCATAATCAGAAAGCATTAAGAAAAGTACAGACACTACTGAGGGACATCTGAAAAGTCGAAGTATGGTCAGATCATCGAATCTGACTTACTTCAGAACGGCCCAAAAGTCGACACCGGAGACAAGCACGATGGCTTGTACCTAACGCGATTCAACTATTCACTACATCACAAGCCTGGAAAGACAATGCAAGCCGAAGACCCTCTGTCCAGGAGGCCAGATCATGAGAGGGTGTAAAGCTCGACAACCGAGACCAAATTTTGCTCAAACCGGAATATTTCGCCATCCGAGCTGTCGAGGCTTCCCACGAAGCGCCTGTTAACGACGACCAAATCCTAATTGAGGTCAAGGAAGCATTGCTATCAGATGATGTTACGAAAGGCTACAAGTCATTATTGAAGTCAGACCTAGAGAGTTTGGAAAAAGCCTCAAGGAACGGAACTACCAGAACGGATTACTACTGTTCTGGCAAGATCTATATCCCTACATCAACAGATGATCATTTAAGACGATGAATTGTACAAATCCATCACGACTTACCATCAGCCGGACACCCTGGCAGGTGGAAAATACGAACTAGTCTCAAACTATTGGTGGCCGGGCATGTCAATATTTGTCGTTAACTATGTTACGGCTGCAATATGTGTCATGATGAAAATCGCCCACAGCGAGCCCTAGCTGACCATTAATGCCGAACCCCGTGCCTCATGGGCCATGGGAAATCATTACAATCGACCTCATCACTCAGTTACCAGAGTCACATGGTTACAACGCTATCTGTGTTGTCGTATGTCGACTTATCAAGCGAGCGCACTTCTATGCAATCACAGTTTTCGGCACGAGCCTGTCACAACTATTGTATGACAGAGTGTACCCTTCACACGGGCTGCCGCTTCAGATCATATCGATCGAGGAACTCAGTTTCGCAGCAACTATTCCAGCAATGGTGCAAGCTACTGCAGATCAACTCGGCAATGTCTACAGCATATCATCTACAGACGGACGGTCAAACCGAACATGCGAATCAAATTCTAACAGTATCTTCGGTGCTATGTGGACTACAACCTTGATAACTGGTCTACATTGTTGAAGATAGCTGAGTTCGCGTGACAATAACCGGCACACGGAACCAAGGAGACACCATTCTTCTTGGTACGTTGACATCTTCGAGCTCTGGCTCTACACTAGTCAAGCAGGTCAAGAGCATAGACCAACGACATCATGAAACAGCGACATGAAGCCCAAGAGCAGGCGAAAGCTGCTCTAACCTTAGCCGAGCATATGAAATGGACACGACCAGCGCCCGTAACGTGCCGTTCAAAGTCGGAGACAAAGTACTTATCAACCTACGGATTACCAGACACGGAGCGTGCATTGAACCCATTGACAGGGACCGTTCAAAATCATCGAACAGTTATCCGCCGTCACCTTCAAGCGTTAAAATGCCACCACGCTACCGAGCTATGCATCCGATATTCCACGCCAGCAAGCTAGCCACTTATAACGATCCTTCCATACCAGGACAGAAACCACTTGCCTAAGCCAGTCATGGTTAAAGGACGAAGAGGGAAGTTGAGAAGATCTTGCAACACCGCAAACGCAGTAAGAAAACTCAATACCTGGTCCAATGGAAAGGATTCTGACGCGATGAAGTCACTTGGAAGACGAGGACAACGTCAGAACGCTAAGAAAAGTTCAAGACTACCTCAAGCCAACCGACAAGCCGCACGAACGGTGAGTTCAGAAGACGTCACACCCATACTACTACAACAGGACTCTACGCTTCAAGTCGAACTCATCGGGTGGTCAAACCCCTACACGAATCTCCAAGAAGCAGCCGGACTTACGCTGCATGCCTATCAAAACACACAGTTAAATCCAACTCGAGAACAACAGTGCCTATCGGCATTAAAGTTCAATTACCGAGTGGAACTTGTGGCCGATTATGTCTTGCAACCGACTTTCCAACGAAAGAGTCAGCAATCACCAAAGTGATCGACCTCGACTACAAAGAGATACAAGTAACCCTTGTAAACACCAGCGACATCGACTTTGCAGTTCAAATTGGCGATCAGTGGCCCAGCTTATCATCGAACGGATTGTGACGTGGATATCAAGTAATCGGACTATGATAAATTGGCAAATTCTCGACGAGCTCGAACCTGCGAGAGGGTAATGTCATTTCCCTCAGCGCTAGTCTACAGCGCTT